>CDFA01025119.1:0-13951 GCA_000826305.1 Acanthamoeba healyi | reverse complement strand
GAGAACCTGGCGGTGGCCTCCACCACGGCCTTGATGTCGGCCAACACGTAGTTGAAGGCCTGGTCCTTGAGTTTGCCCACATTCACCACCATGTCGATCTCGTCCACGCCCATCTGCAGCACGCCGCACACGCCACACGAACACGTGATGAGACCCTCCGAGACTCCCCTGGCGTCGCGGAGGGCGCACGCGCTCCATCGCAAGAGAGGGAACGTACCTCCACCAGCTGCTTCGCCTCGAACGCCTTGGTCTCGGAGGTGCTGGCGCCCAACGGGAAGCCCACCACGCAAGCCACCTGTCCAAGTCATCTCGTGAGCTTCACGTCGTGTGCGTATGTCGTGTGTGCACTCGCGCATGCGTGTGAAGTGTGCGTGTGCGTGTGACGCGTGTTGTGTGTCGTGTGCGTGTGTGCGTTGTGGGAGCGGACCTTGACGGGCTGCTTGTCGGGAGTCTGGGCGTGCAGGTTGCGGAGGGTCTGGAGCGCGAACCTGGCCCAGCAGCCGTTGACGCACACAGCGGCGAAGCTGTGCTCGGCCGCCTCCTGGCACAGCTTCACCACCTCGGCCTCAATCGCATCCTGCTTCAGCAGCGTGTGATCGATCACTGTGTGTCGCCCAACACCACACACGAGGTCAGCGTCGAAATAAAAATTTAAATAATAAAATCAAAAATCGATAAAAACTCAACAAATGAATAAAAATTAGCGACGTCGTATAAAATTAAATATCTGAAATAATAATAAATAATAAATAATAAATAAAATAGTAGGGAGGGGTAGTACGGGTGTGGGTGGCCGGAGTGGGGGAGGGGGCGGGTCCGGCGGGGACGACGGGCTCGGAGGCGCCGATGGGCGCGAGGAGATGCGAGAAGGTGCCGCGCACAGCCGCCGCAGCCAGCGGGAGGGCCAGAGCGCCACACACCACCTCCAGTCGCTTCACGATCTCGTCCTCCATCTCTTCTCTTCCTCTGGCCCAGATCTCCACGTCACAAAAAAAAAACAATAAATAAAAGAAGCAAAAATAATTAATTTGTTTTTACAAATTTTCTGATTGGCTGCCAGGCGACCTAGATTCTTTGGGCTCGCGTGGCGCTGGAGCTGTACTCCTGGCGCAACCAAGACAGAGAGTGAAGGAGGAGGAGGACAAGATGGAGGGGAGGGACGACCACACAGATGTGACGCACCAGCCAGAGGAGGAGCAGAGGGAGGAGCGAGCAGTGGAGGAGGACGAGGTGCCCACGGGGACCATGGATGACGTCGTCGTGCCTCGTGAAGAAGAAGAAACAGATGAAGCGGAGAAGCGGGTGGTGCAGCAAGACGACGTAGTGGTGGTGGACCACGAGGAGAGCCTAGTGGAGGAGAAGGAGGAAGTTAGTCCCGAGGGCACGACCCACACCACCAACAGCGACGAGACGGAGGACGAAGAAGGGGGCGAGCACGCACACCACCACTACGACCACGAAGCCGCGGCCCAGAGTCATGACGAAGCACAGGAAGAGCAGGAGCAGGAGCATGAGCACCACGACGTGGCAGGAGGGGAAGACGTGGAGCACGAGCACGAGGACGAGGCCACGTTCGACCCCGAGGAGGGCTACGAGCGCGAGAAGCTGCTGCGCGCACAAGGCAGAGCCGCCTCGGACGCCGACCTGCACCAGCCAGCGCCGGAGCCGGAGCCGGAGCCAGAGGGAGAGGCGGTGGTCGGCCACGATGATGGCACCTCGTCGTCGCAGACCGACCACGCAGCCAGCGTTCCGCCGTCCATCGTGGTGGTCGAGAGCGCGGACCAGGCAGACCCAGATCACGGCCAGGTGGAGCAGACCACGGACCAACCGCCCGTCGCTGTCGCCGTCGTCGGCACCACTGCTCACGCTGATGATCCACCAGTCCCTGCCGACGTGATCTTGAATGCAGAGCACGAACAGCAGCACGACGCCAAGGACGTGGCAGCTGCGATCGAGGCCGTCACGAGCCACCAGGTGAACGGACCGGAGAGCGGCTCGGCCGCGGCCGCTGTCGCTGCCTCGGCTGCCAAGCCGGCGGAGGGCAAGAAGAAGGGACTGTCGGGCCTGCTGAGCTTTGCCTACTCGCCACGCGGATTCGGCGGCGGCGCGATGGGCAAGTCCGCAACGGTCGTCATACCTGACGGTGGTGCGAGCGGCGGCAGTGGCGGCGGCGGCGCTGATGGCTCGTCGTCGCGCCGCGGCCTGTCGTTGTCCGCTCCGCATCCTCCGCTCTTGCACTCGCCTCGCATGATGGTCCTGCCCTCTCCGCCGCCACCGCTGCACCTGCCAAAACCCACGCCTCCGCTCGGCTCCAGCGTGGGTGCGTGCGGATCGTCCTCAGCCTTGATCGTGATCACGCCATCGAGTGCGCAATGATGATCGACTCACCTTGGCACTGCGGCGCGCGTGTGTGGCAGGGCCCGACAAGGAGCCGCAGGTGATCCTGGTGCAGAAGTGCTGGCGGCGCAAGGTGGCCCGGCGCAAGATCCACGAGCTGGGTAAGCCATCGACCACGTCACTGTTGGCCCATGAGCGGCCGTGATGGCGGTTCAACTGACAGCCGGCATTGTCTCTTTGTTTTGCTCCTCGTTGGTGCGGGCAGTGATGCACAGCCGGGCAAGGTTCAAGGTGGCGGAGGAAATTGCAGTGACCGAGAAGAACTACGTCGACATCCTTCACACTATCATCGAGGTCGGTCGTCGTCGCTAGTGATCGCCATTCTCCTCCTCGTTTCGATCAGCGCCCTGCGAGTGTTGCTGACCATCGCGCGAATGCAGGTCTTCATGGAGCCGCTCGCCAAGCAACTCCCGGGATGGATCGCCGAACAGAACAAGGCCAAGAAGGTCAAAGGCGTCCCCGATGCTCTCGACCCTGCGCTCGTACACACACACTCTCTCTCGCGCTCGCGCGCGTGACTCGCACACGAGGCGATCGGTCGGTGAGTGACGCGATCGCGGTGTGCCGCACACAGGTGGAGATCATGTTCGGCAACGTGAAGGAGCTGTACAAGATGCACAAGCCCTTTGCCGAGGCGCTGCAGCACGCCATCAAGAACTGGTATCCCTACAGACGGATGGGTGTTCTGTTCATGGACGTCGTACGACTCCTCCCTCTCCCGCTCACGAGTCACCGGCTCGACTGCCTCGCACAGCGCTCCAGCATTCTCGCCACACACCTCACACACATTGTGACACAGCTGTTGCGCATGAACGGATTCCTGGTGGAGTATGGCAAGTACGTGAACGGCTACGGAACAGCGATCAAGTACTGGAATCAGGCCATGCGCAATCCGTCCTTTGCACGCTTCATCAATGTACGTCTGTCTCTCTCTCTCTCTCTCAAGAGAGAGAGAGAGAGGGAGAGGGAGAGGGAGAGAGAGTTGCGACTACCACGATCTCGAGCCACAGCACGCCATGGGGCTGATCGCTTCGTGTTTTGGCTCTCACAGACGGCGCTGGACAATCCGCGATGTGCACACCTCGACTTCTGTTCTCTCATCATCGTACACACCGACTCCCCTTGTGTCGCAAGCTCAGTGCAAACTGAGCGTGGCTAATGTCGTGCGCTTGCACAGAATCCGGTGCAAAGAGTGCCCCGATACGCCTTGCTGTTGCGGGTACACTCTACACGCCCTCTCCCTTGTTTGATGAAGAGCTGTGTTGGGTAGGGTAGGGCTGACGGTCATCGCTGTGACGGCGTGACTGGTGTACAGGACATCCAAAAGCACACGTGGGCGGGCCATGGCGACGAGGAGAGCGTCGCACACGCCCTCGACAAGATTCACATTGTCGCCGAGTATGGTACGTGACCGGAGTGTTAGTGGCCTCTTGGGCGCTACACCAGCCACGCTCCAAACTAACGCCCGATCCTCTGCTCATCCGTCTCTCTCACACACTCAAGTCAACGAGGCCAAGCGAGCAGCAGAGGGAATGGAGAGGACGACCTACCTGCAGGATCACATCGATGACAAGAAGCTAGCGGTACTCTCTCTTCCTCTGATCGCAATCCTTGGCCCTCTCATTTTGCTTCTCGGAGCTAAAAACGCCCCTTGATCTCTCTGCTCAGGCGAGCCTGTCGCAGCCGCAGAGGAAGTACATCAGGGAGGGACCTCTTAAGCTCGTTCACCGGAGCGACTTCAAGGATCGCCACGTAACATCCCCTCCAACTCGGTTGCTAGCGCCCAATGCGTTCGCGTGTTCATGTGGCGTGTGTGTGCATGTGACGCAGGTGATCCTGTTCAACGACGTCATCGTCATCACCGTGAGCAAAGCCAGCGGCAAAACAACGCCACGACTCCCACCATCGGCTCTGCCCACTGACCTGTGCGTCAAGGTACGTACCAGCTCCTGTGTGACCACCGCATTGGCCTCTTTCAACGACGGACTCTTAGGGCACGATCGAGCTCAAGCACACGATCGAGGCGAAGCCGCTGGACAAACCTGAGCGCGGCCTGCAGCTCACCGTGCACGGCAAGACCACCAAGTGGCAGGCCGCCACCGTCAAGGATCGCGACGAGTGGCTGCGCGACCTCCAGTCCCTCACCTCCCGGCCATGAAGAAACCCCAAACCGCTGGTCGACCCCAAAAAATAAATTATTTAATGTTTTACATTTGATTTCGAAATCGTTTCGAAACGCGTTTAGAATTAGCGAGATTGAATTCGTCACGCGAGAGAAAGGCGGAGGAGAGTTGTGCGCTCGTGTAGCGAGTAGAGAGATGAAGCCGGTGAAGAAGAAGGTGGCGCCGAACACGAGCTCGGTGGCCGAGCGATGGAAGAAGAAGGTGGCCATCAAGAAGACCAAGATCCTGCAGGCCATGGCGGTCTCTGAGAACTCGGGCTACACCGCAGGTACCACCAAATCCCCCCCTTCATATCTTCTCTTCCTGCCGCCCCCTGGGCGCGTGCACTGGTGGCTCCTATCGATACATCCAACGAGAAGGGCGTCGAATTCGGTCGCTACAGCACCCGAATTATTAAAAATATATATTAATTCTTTCTCTTTTAAAATATATATTTTATTTTATTGCAGAGTTTAAGACCAACAACGAGCGAATCAAGGACCTGGAGAAGAGCTATGTGGACGCCGCACGCTTGGCCCGCAGTCTGATGCGCGAGGAGCAGAGTACGCGCTCTCCCTTGCCCGCAGACGCTCTGCCGTCCGTCTCGCTTCGTTTTTTCTTATCCCTTTTTCGATCTCCATCCACCCACGCCTCTTCTGTTCTATGACACTCGTTAGCCTACGCTGCCGGGAGCATAGCAGTGGGCGAGCAGCTCTCGGCGATGGGCGCTCCTGAGAAACTGAAGAGCATTGCCGGTACGCGCTTGCCCGAGGCTGGTGTCTGCCGCGATCCTGACGATGATGCTCAACGCTGCTTCTTGCAGGCCCCGCGTTGGTACAGTTCGCGACCGTGCAGACGAAGCTGGGCCAGGCTCGCGAAGAATTTGTACGTCTTGTTCCTCTCGCGCGCACACTGACTCGTGCTGGGATTGCCGTGTGGCTCATACGATCGCATCCTTCTCGATTTGCGCATTGCACAGTGCAAAGAGACGATGAGCTACATTAACGCGATGGAGAGGTTCACCAAGGAGGAGATCTCCCAGGCTCGGGTACTGTGCACCATGAGCTCATTCACGCTCTGCTTTGTTTAGCATGTCTAACATCCAGCGCGTGCGCGTGCTCGCAACAACTACAGAGAGCAAAGCAACGGTTCAGGGAGTCGCGCATTCAGTTCGATAGCGCCAACTCCCATCTCCAGAGCCAACTCTCCGCCAAGACCGACAAGCCGATGGAGCTGTTCTCGGTGCGTCCTGACATATGCGCAGTCGATGTGCACCCACACGGGCATTCTCACATGTGAAGGGCGATGTGTGCAGGCTTACACCCACTACCACTATGCCAAGCGCAAGTACAACCGACGTCTGGTCGAGGCCTCCAACCGGCTGTCGGATGTCATCGAGATGAAGGAATTCGTCGTGTTGGAGCAGTACGTCCAGCTCGTGCGGGCGCAGCTCGAGCACCTCCGCGCCGCCTACGAGTATCTGTACAACCTAGATTCCTACGTCACCGAGCTTCAAATGTACATACACAAGGTATGTAGCCGCGAACTTATCACGCTCGCGTACAGCGCTTGGTCTCTCGGTGCGGCACGAGAATGCTCACAACAACAACGTGATGGTGGTCAAAACAGCAAAGGGAGCAGACGGCTGAGCAGAAGGCACAAAGGGAAGAACAAAAACGGCAGCGCGCCGTCCTCGCTGAGCAGAACAAGTACCGACCGCTCGTCGAGGTAACCCCCGTTTAGTGCTCAACTTTGTCGCGTGCTGGTCCCGTAGTAATTTGAGTCTGACGGCTGTACGTCCTGGTGCGTGGCCATCAGTTGCTGGCGAACCCCGATTTGGCGGTGGTGGGCGCCATTTGCGCGTCGGCGGGAGCCGATCAAACCCAGACGTTGGAGACGTTGGTCCAGATCTTGGACGCCTACAAGCTCATTCTCCCCATCATCTACATCGGAATCACGAAGGAGGTCAGCGAGACCGGTACCGCGCCCTTGGCTCCGAGTGCTCTCGAGAGCACCGCACTAACACACAACAACACACGCTAGACACGGCGGCAACCCTGTTCCGAGGCAACACGACAGCGACGAAGCTCATGACGGCATTCACGCGCCTCACCGGCCGCCCCTACATGCTGGCCACACTCCAAGACCTCATGAACGAATTCATGGCCTCTGACGAAAGCTACGAGGTACTCTCACACCATGCAGCATGCGTATGAATACCCTTCTCGGCTCACTTAACTGTTGACTCGTTGTTCAGGTCGATCCATTGAAGGCGAAGGAGGGTGACGATCCGGAAGCGAACATGCAGAAGTTGATCAACAAGTGCCAGCGGATCATGGAAGCCATCTACTCCACCGCGCACATGATCCCCACGTACGTAGTGCCTATAGCAGTAGCAGCACGAGTCCTGTGCCCGTTCCGCTAACGCCCAGGACTTGTCTTGCGCAAACAGGCCGTTCAAAGCAATGATGGCGCACCTGCGACAGGAGTGCGTGAAGCGCTTCCCAGACAGCTACTACAAGTCCATCGCCGGCTTCATCTTCCTCCGCTTCTTCTGCCCGGCCATTCTCTCGCCCGACTCCAACGGCATCACCACAGGTACGTGTTGCGACTTTCACCACAGCCCACGATCGTCGCCTCGCATGACTCTCTGCTCCGCCGGCGTTTGGGCATCAGCCACTCACATGACTTGCGCTTGATGTCCTTCCTCCTCCCCCGTCCTCGCACAGTCCAAGTGTCGCCCGACCGTCGCCGGCCTCTCGTGCTGCTGAGCAAGACGATTCAGAATCTGGCCAACGAAGTGCTCTTCGGCCAGAAAGAGCAGTTCATGCTGCCGGCCAACGCCTTCATCGAGGCCAACAAGGACCGCATCCGCCAGTTCTTTGATGGGATCGCCGTACGTGCAGTCCCTCATCGTCCGCCTCGCTGACGTCCTTGCCATCATCACACCCAAACGCCCACACATGTGCTTGTTGGTGGCGTGCAGACCGAGCCCGACAACCTGCTCGAGTACACGTCGCTGCAGTCGCTGGACCAGGTCAACAGCACGCACCTGCCCAACATCCACCGGCATGTCGTGACCAACATGACCAAGATCGCGCAGTCCCTCATCACCTACGACCAGAAGGACTCCATCCCGCTGCTCGCCCACATCCTCGCCCAGCTCGACGACGAATCCAATCCCCTCCAGCCCCAGTAGAGAGAGTGTAGTACGAGCCGCCACAGTTTTGGTCCTTCAACTAATGAATGTACAACCTAACCATCATCCTCTTCATCATCTTCGTCCTCTTCGACCAACAGCCCAAATAAATTTGGTAAAACCTAAATAATCTTGTAAATTGTTTTCTGCGGACAACGGCGTGTCGTGATTGGTCGAAAAAACGATGCAGGGCGGCGATAGGGCGAGCCGGCCGCGTAGGGATTCTTTATCGAGTTTTTCTGACCCAAGAAGATGGCGCGCATCCACTACGTCGTTGCGGCCCTCGCCGCCCTGGCCGTGCTCTTCATCGCCGCCGAGGCTGGCACCCTTACTGGTTCATTTACCTTGAGTCTCTCTTTTGGTCTACACATTCTGCCGAATTCGCTCTAATCGAAAGCCGCTCTTCCATTTCGTTTTTCGATTCAATTCAAAATGAATTGATCGTGTGCTTTGGGGGATGTTTGGGGGGCACGAGCAGCCGAGCAGCAGTTCCGTCAGTTCGCTGCCCAGTACGGCAAGAGCTACGCCTCGGATGAGTTCAGCTCCAGGCTTAACATCTTCAAGGTAAACCAATTTGACCAAACCTCAGCGATTTGTTTTCTGCCTTATCGATTGGACAAGGTGGTGTTTGGGTTTTGGAGGCCTTGAAGATGTTGACCGTTTGCGCTCTCCCCCTACTACGCAGGCCAACCTGAACCGCATCGATGCCCTCAACGCTGCCCAGACCGGCGCCCGCTATGGCGTCAACAAGTTCGCCGATCTCACACCCAAGGAGTTCAAGGTACCCTCACCCTCCACCATCCCTTCCCAGCCCGTCTCTCTCTAGAGAGTCTTTGGCGCCGTCCATCGATAGATCACTGTCACGGCCCGTCCGTGAGCTGTATTACATTTAATAAATATTAATTAACTGGAATGCGTGGTATGTGTGGTGGTTTTGGCCGTGTGACAGGCTATCTACCTCAAGGGCGCGCGCAACGCTGGCCAGAAGAAGGCCGACGCCACGGTTGCCAAGATCGACACTACCGCCGCCATTCCCGACCAGTTCGATTGGCGCGACAAGGGCGCCGTCACCCCGACCAAGGACCAGGGCCAGTGCGGTTCCTGTACGCGTCGCTCGCTTGTGCTTTGTGTGAAGCGCTTGCTAACACTACAGTCTGTCGCTTAATCAACACAGGCTGGGCGTTCAGCGTTACTGAGGCTATTGAGAGCCAGTGGTTCCTCTCCGGCCGCAAGCTGGTCAGCCTTGCTCCTCAGCAGATCGTCGACTGCGACCAGGGCAACGGTGACGAGGGCTGCAACGGTGGCGACACCCCTACCGCCTACGAGTACGTGATCAAGGCCGGCGGTCTTGACACTGAGGCTTCTTACCCCTACACTGCCGGTACGTTCCAACTCCAACTCCTTATGTGTGCACCAGCACATCCAGCTAACGTGACAACTTCACGCGTATAGAGGATGGTCAGTGCGCCTTCCAGGCCTCCGCCATCGGCGCCAAGATCTCCAACTGGACCTACATCACCACCACCAAGAACGAGACCGAGATGCAGTACGGTCTTGCCGCCAGGGGACCCCTGTCCATCTGCGTTGATGCCTGTACGCCTCTTGATATCCACGATCGCTCAGCCAACCGTCAGAGCTCTCACTCTTCCTCGTCTCTCTCTCTCTCTCTCTCTCGCTCTAGCGTCGTGGCAGTACTACATTGGTGGCGTCATCACCAGCCTCTGCGAAGACAGCCTCGACCACTGTGTCATGTACGTTGATTGTCATCGTCACCGTCACGGTGGCCTTTGGACCGCCAGACTCACCTCACATCATCTCATCTCACCCCTCTTCTCCCTTTCTCTCTCTTGCTTCAGGATCACCGGTTACTCGAACCAGGAGGGCTGGGACTTCCAGAAGTACAACGTCTGGAACATCCGTAACTCGTGGGGCGAGGACTGGGGCTATGGCGGCTACCTCTACGTCCAGCGTGGCTCCAACCTCTGCGGTACTTTCCTCTCCCCCATTGCGTGGGCCCCAACTGCACGGTCTCACTCCCTTGTCTCCCTCGTTGTGCGCCAGGCGTCGGCGACGAGGTCACCATTCCCCTGGTGTAAAGCGAGACCTCTACGCCCTCTCTCCTTCCATTATCCCTTGTCGAGAACGGATCGATCAGCGGAGCCCTACTCCTTGGCTGGTACATGTGCATTGGCAACCTGTGGAAATGCACGCCGTTTGCTTTGTGAACATCTCCGCACCGACCTTGAGTTCCACTTCTCCCTTCGCACTGTGCGTGCTTGTGTGCGCCCGCGAGCCCGCACGCACATGGCGCTCAAAACGAAACCAGGACCATTACCAGCTGGCCGCTTGCGGCTTGGTTCGCCCGTCCGCTTCCGTGCGTGTGCAGGTCGGTACGCTCGTCCCTGCTGCCACCCGACATTTCCGCGATGCCCGCTCGGTCCCCACCACCACCCAGACACAGCGCGATCGCACACACCACACACCAGGGTGTAGTGCAGGACCTGGTGTGGGGCCGTGTCTGTGTGGTGGTCCTGTGCGTGTGAGGCCTCACATTCGGTCGACAAGCCGCGAAATTTCGAAAGCGCCCAAAGATGGAGGAGACGAACCCGGGAGTTGTCGCGCACGCAGGAGGGGAGAGGCACGGCCAGGCGCTGTCCATCAAGATTGTCCACGGCCCTCTGTATGCGTCGTGCTCCCTCTGTCTGCACACATGTGCACACACCATGGGCTTCGTGTCATCGACTCGTCTGGGCGGGTACACTTACCTGAGGTTCTGGCGCCCAGCTTCATCACCACCAGTTTCAATTCAAACTCACACATCACAACATCAATACACACACACACACACTGGCCTCAGGGCGACATCGTCTTCATCATCACCTTCAACATCGACCAGGAATCAACCCTCACGACCAAGCTCCAATCACACATTCAATGGAGGCGACGGAGACAAAGGCGACTGGACACCAGGCCCCAGAGCGAGGCGCCAACGGCGTGGTCGCGGGCGGCGGGATGACCTTGGGACAGGCGCTGCTGGCGGGCGGCGAAGGCGAGCAGCAGTACATACACAACGTGCTGCAGCACATCACGACCGCCGCGGCCGAGAAGCACAGCTCCTCGTCCTCCCGCCGCAAGCACCGGAAGCATCGACGACGTCGCAACAGCGACGGCGGCGGCAGCGGCCACAGGAAGAAGAGTCATCACCATCATCGACACGAGAAGAAGGACCGAACCAAGAAGAGACACAGAGACGAGACGGCGACCAAGGCAAGCGCCTCTGATGACCAGAGGAAGATGAAGATAATGACTACGACGTCTTCGTCGTCGTCGGCTTCGTCGTCTTCGTCGTCGACGGACGAGGAGGAGGCGGGCGGGCGGGAGTGGAAGCGAAGGCGGAAGGAGACGTTGATGTCGCCTCTGCTCAAGATGGTCATGTCGGACCTCTCCCGCGGCTTCTTCGAGGTCAAGTCGGTCGCCCACGGTGGAGCTCCACAGAGAGAGGGCGGACTGCCCGTGGGCCTCGGGCTCGGCGAAGGGCTCAGCCTCGGTGCCACCCCGTCCTCTTCATCATCATCATCTTCAAGCCAACTCGACCTCGAGCCTCAGCGAGCGTCACAGCCGCCTCAGTACAGGCCTCTACTGCCTCCTCCTCCACACTCGGTCGTCTCGCCCTCAACGTCGTCGTCCTCTACATCGTCGTCCTCGCTCCTCCAGCCGCCGCGCTTCCCGCTCATGGCCGACGATCGACGGCTGCCGCTGCCCCGGCCCATGATGTCCATGGCCACACCCATCACCGCATCGTCGACCTACTACCGTCATCCTCCCGCCGTCCTCTCGCCCTACGTCGTCTACAACCATCCTCACCCTCATCACCATCATCATCAGCAGCAGCAGCAGAGGATGCCAGAGCAATACAGACATCACCAGCAGCATCAACATCAGCAACAGCCGCAGCAGCAACGAATGCCTTTGCCTGGTCATCGACATCACCATCATCATCATGTGCATCCGCTGCAGCACTTGCACCAGCACTACCGCCACCCGCAGCTGCCCGAGTGGAGCTCGGCCGACCCGCCCTCCGATGGAGATGTGGAGTCGCCCGTCGCCACCACCACCACGACTGCTGGCCGGCCAGTGCACCATCAGAGCCTGCCCTCGCTCGCGTCTGCCGAGTGCGACCTCCTCGAGACTGAGATTCAGTCCGGGCGGGCCGTGTGGCCTCGACGGGCGCCCATCCTGCCTCCGCCCATCCCCACCGCTCACCACCATCATCAGCGCTCGAGCGTGTCTCCTTCATGGCCGTTCACTTCTTGACGTGTCCGCAACGAGCTGGAGGCGACAAGTCAAGGTCTCAACACGAACATCATCAGCTCATCGTCTCCTTGAGCCGAGGTCAGGAATTCCAGGAATAAAAATTCGAAAATCGAATTTGGGGGGGGGGGCAAAAAAGCTGGGTTACGCGCGGCCGAGATTCAAGCTGAAGAGAAAAGAAGAGAAGAAGAGCGCGTAGAAGAAGAATGGCGGGCTACTCGGACCTAGATCGCCAGATTGAGCAGCTGAAGCGATGCGAGATCATCAAGGAGTCGGAGGTGAAGACCCTCTGCGCCAAGGCACGAGAGATCTTGGTCGAGGAGAGCAACGTCCAGAGCGTCGATTCTCCCGTTACCGTACGGCCTAATACTTGCCATTTCCTTCTATCTCTATCTCTGCCTGCTGTTCTCTTCTAGTCCCCTCGAGAACGCGCCCTTGGTCGCCAAGCGATGGTTATATCCATTCAATACATTAACACGTGTTAATGTATTGAATGGATGCATCGTATTTCAGATTTGCGGCGACATTCACGGCCAATTCTACGATCTCAAGGAATTGTTCAAGATCGGCGGCGACTGCCCGCAGACCAACTATCTCTTCTTGGGCGATTTTGTGGACCGAGGCTTCTACTCGGTTGAGACCTTCCTCCTTCTTGTTGCCTTGAAGGTATCCTCCATTCGCCCATTCCGTGCGCTTCGATCCCCCCCCCATCCGGCATCGGCCATACGCTGTGCCGGCGCGCTACGGCGGCAGAGCATTGATTCTCATTCGACCATCGGTGCAGGTGCGATACCCTGATCGGATTACGCTGATCCGCGGCAACCACGAGAGCCGGCAGATCACCCAGGTCTATGGCTTCTACGACGAGTGCCTGCGCAAGTACGGCTCGGTCAACGTGTGGAGATATTGTACAGAACTCTTCGACTACATCTCGCTGTCGGCCATGGTCGACGGTAGGATCTTCAACGTCCACGGCGGTCTTTCTCCCTCTATCACAACGCTCGATCAGGTGCGCTTCCTTCTGTGGAGGATACAAGCTTGCTTCCCAGCCCGGAGCGCTAGCAGCTGATGAAAGAGTGTGTGTGTCTCTTCCTCATGTACGCTTCAGATCCGAGCGATCGACAGAAAGCAGGAGGTGCCTCACGAGGGACCCATGTGCGACCTCTTGTGGTCCGATCCAGAGGGTACACTCGGTGCTTCTTCTGTTTTCGACGTGCAATCATCGAGCATTGTTGACCCCTAGTGTCTGCTGGTGTTCTAGACATTGACGGTTGGGGCTTGAGCCCTCGCGGTGCTGGCTATCTTTTCGGAGGCGACGTGGTGTCGCAGGTGCGTCCCTTTGATCACCTGCTCTCCTTCGCCTTGCAGCGTAAGAGCGTACGAGCGTTCGTGTTCTCATCCGTGCGCGTCGTGACCTCTCGCCCTCACAGTTCAACCATGCCAACAACATCGACCTCATCTGCCGAGCACACCAGCTGGTGATGGAAGGCTACAAGCACATGTTCAACGAGACCCTCGTAACCGTCTGGTCAGCGCCTAACTACTGCTACCGGTACTTATGCTTGTCCTGTTGACCGGCAGTCCATCCACATTCCCCGCTTTGCCGTTGCTGATGGACGTCTCCCTCCTTGCGCTTGCGCGCCACAGCTGCGGTAACGTGGCTGCCATCCTCGAGCTGGATGAGCACCTCAACAGGAACTTCAAGATTTTCGAAGCCGCGCCGCAGGAGGTCCGAGGCGTGCCGGCCAAGAGGCCCGCCCCTGACTACTTCCTCTAAAGGCGAGGCCACCACGCTCGTCACTTTTTCCTCTCGCTCGCTCCCTCCTCCATTCTCTTCAACGCTGAGGGCGGCTTTCACCAGCCGCACACAACCACACACAAC
>CDFA01025118.1:18077-32193 GCA_000826305.1 Acanthamoeba healyi | reverse complement strand
CCCCCCCCAACCAAAACCGCCCCAGCACCGCAGGCTGCATTGTGTGTACAGAGAAAAGCAGAAGATGAAGAAATTCACCGGAAGCCAGGGAAGAAGACAAGAAAACGGTGGGAAATGCAAGGAGGGGAAATCTCGAACAGGTCCGCAGAAGAAACGGAGAACTAACTCCGCGGAAGGTGCGGAGCTACGGAGAACCCGTGGTGGGGGGTGCCTTCACCGGCTTCGCTCCCCTGGTT
Organism: Acanthamoeba healyi; assembly: GCA_000826305.1. Taxonomy (NCBI): domain Eukaryota; phylum Discosea; order Longamoebia; family Acanthamoebidae; genus Acanthamoeba; species Acanthamoeba healyi. Next base: position 31,957 of record CDFA01025118.1, on the reverse strand, counting down.
TCTTGTTTTTTCGATCCTCTACTTCCCCAGCAGATCAAACACGCACCCGCGCCATCATATTATGAGCCACACCCCCCAAGATGTCTCTCAATTGACTCAAGGTTTGAACGATCTTGGGTTGAACGGTAGCCAGGAGAGCAACGATTCCGCCTCCAACGGAGGAAGCAGCGGAAGCGTTTACGTACCCCCTCACCTTCGCAAGAAGGTCCTCGCCGACAGCAGGCCGGCACCCTCGAGCACCCCTACCGCCGCTGGTCGTTGGCCTGCCGACGACCGTGCCCCACGCGACAATGGGCCGCGCGACTCTGGTCCTCCGTCTCGAGGCGGAGACAGCGCCAGGCGAGGAGGCGGCGGCGATTTCGGCGCGCGCCCCTCCTCGCGCGGCAATGACCGCTGGGCCGACGACAGGTTCGATGGACCTTCGCGCGGCGGCGGTGGCAAGGCTCGCGGTCCGCATGACCACAACCCTTTCGTGGAGAAGGGCGAGGACAACATGAACGCGGGCATCAACTTCGACAAGTACGACGACATCCCCGTAGACGCCACGGGCAACGACTGCCCAGCGCCTCTCGAGACCAAGTTCTCCGACGGCGACCTGCTCGACCCGATCGTGATGCGCAACATCGAGCTCTCGGGCTACGACAAGCCCACGCCCGTGCAGAAGTACGCCATTCCGATCGTGGGCCAGGGCCGTGATCTCATGGCCTGTGCCCAGACCGGCTCGGGCAAGACGGCGGCGTTCCTGCTCCCCATCATCTCGGCGCTGCACAAGAACCCACCCTCCACCGGCTACAGCGGCGGCGGCGGCCGTGGCGGCTACGGCGGCGATCGTGGCGGCTACTCGCGTCGCCCCATGGCGCAGCCCCATGCCCTCGTGCTGGCCCCCACGCGTGAGCTGGCCTCGCAGATCTACAAGGAGGCGTGCAAGTTTTCTTACTACGGTCCCCTGCGCGCCGCGGTCGTGTACGGTGGCGCCGACATCTACCAACAACTGCGCGAGATCGAGCGCGGCGTCGAGATCCTGGTGGCCACCCCCGGTCGCCTCGTGGACCTCATGGAGAGGGCGCGCGTGTCGCTCGCCAACATCCGATACCTGATCCTCGACGAGGCCGATCGCATGCTTGACATGGGTTTCGAGCCGCAGATTAGGCGCATTGTCGAGCAGGAGGACATGCCTCGCACGGAGGATCGGCAGACGCTTCTCTTTTCGGCCACCTTCCCGGTCGAGATTCAGCGCCTGGCGTCTGACTTCCTCAACGACTGGATCTTCCTGCGCGTGGGTCGCGTCGGCTCCACCACCGACTTCATCAGCCAGAAGCTCCTGTACTGCGAGGATCGCGACAAGACTAACACCGTTCTCGAGCTCCTCGCTGAAGTGCGAGGCCTCACGCTCATCTTCGTGCAAACGAAGCGCGGTGCCGATCAGCTCGAGAATTTCCTCTACCGCGAAGGCTTCCCCGTGGCCTCCATCCACGGCGACCGTACGCAGCGCGAACGCGAAGCTGCCCTCAACTCTTTCCGCACGGGTCGCACCCCTATCCTCGTCGCCACCGATGTGGCAGCGCGCGGTCTGGACATCCCCAACGTGCTCCATGTGATCAACTACGACCTGCCCACCAACATCGACGACTATGTGCACCGCATCGGTCGTACTGGACGCGCTGGCAACACAGGCCTCACCACCGCCCTCGTCTCGGAGCGCGACGCCAACATTCTTCCCGACCTCCTCGACATTCTTCGCGAGGCCGAGCAGGAGATTCCTGAGTGGTTCGACCAACTGGTCTACGCCACCGGTCGCGGAGGAGGTCGCCCGCGTGGCGGCGGCCGCGGCCGTGGTGGTGGCTCTCGCTTCGGTGGCTCCGATTTCCGTCGGGGCGGCGGCGGCGGCGGCTACGGCTCGCGTGGAGGTCGCGATTTCCCCACGCGCCCGTCAAACTCCTCGTCCAGCGCTTGGGACTGAGCGCGACAAGGTCCAACAACAACAACAACAAAGCGAACAATTTTGCTCGCCTCACGATGTGGGGATGAACTGCGGCACCACCTATTTATTCTTCCTCCCCACACCTCTCTCATCAACCCCAAATAAACAACAGCTCTTGTTTCTTTATGTACACGAGCCACCCGCAGCCCGAAGAGCTGCTGACTGATCACGGCTCCTCGGCCTCATCCTCCTCCTCGCCCTCCTTGTCTCTCTCCGCCAACGAGAGCTCCAGCTCCTCGTGTCCTTCGTGCGCGTCGCGCTCTTCCCGCTCAGAGCTTTCCTCGCTCTCATCTTCCTCGTCTTCCCCGTCCCAGTCGTTGTCCTCTTCGTCGGCCTCGTTGCCTTCCTCTTCCTCCTCGTCCGACGAGGCTGCGCTTCGGACAGGGGCTTTGCTGCCGTGCGCGGTGATCGTCTTTCTGCCCTGTGCCGTTGTGTAGCTTCCGCGCCGCCGCGCGATTGCCGTGCGGTGGGTGCCCGAGGCCTTGGCGCCGTTTGTCGGCTCATCGTCAGTGGAGTCATCCTCGTCATCAGCGAAACCTTCAGTGTCGGTAACCGACGGCACGCCGTCTCCCTTGGTGCCCCCTCCCGAGCGCTCCTCCGGCTCCACTCGGGCCTCGTCGTCAGCGGCTCGAGCGTGAGCAGAGGGTTTGGCCTTTTGAGGTCCGGCGGCCTCGTGATGTTCTTGCGAAGGTTTCGTCGATCTGGTGGTCGGCACAGGGGAGGCTCCGGTCCCAGCTTCCGTCAGCTGACTTTGTTCGCCCGTTGATCGTTTACGCTGGGTCGTCGTCTGGTCTAGGACCTCCTCGGCAGAGACCTGTCCTGTCGCTGCACTCAGCACAGCCGCACGATCGTTCCTCTCCTTGCGGGCGATGGTGTCCGGCGGGGATCCTTCGGCAAGGTGGTGGTCGCCACCTCCAAATCGCACACCTCGCACAGGGCGCACGAGGGCAGGCGAGAGCGCTGTGCTAGTGGTCAGAGCCTCTCGCCTTCCAGACTTGGCCGTCGCGGGTTGATCGGGCCGCGAGATGGAGGCGCTGGGCTTGACTGAGCTCTCATCGTCATCAGCATCAATGTGGCCTCGACGGAGGCCACCGCGCTTGGTGGTAGGCTTCTTTAGGCTCGCTTCGCTGTCGCTCGAACCGTCTTTGTTCCTCTTCTTGGTAGGCAATTTAGTGGTGCTGCTTTGACCACCTCCATCGTCTTCGCTGTCGCTGAGCCTGCCGTCGTTCCCTCTGAGGCGGCTACGATCGGCGGCGCTGTCGAGCTCGATTTCTTTGACGAGCTTGCGCGCTTTAGCACCGGACGTGGCAGTAACGTTGGGCCGCTCGCGGTCGCGGGGCTTTTTCTGCCGCTCAACTGAGTCCGCGTAGCTGCTCTTGCTGCCACCGCGATTAAGGGAAGAGCGAGTGCTAGGGGAAGACGTTTCCGGTCCGCTGGCGACTGCTGACGCGGCGGTAGCTTCCTTTGATGACTGCCGGTCATCCTGCCGGTCAGTGTCGGAAGATGACGGCGACGCCGAAGAATCCGAGGATGCCGACGCTCCGGTGCTATATTTCCGTGGCCCCCTTCTCCTGCGACGCTCGCCTTCGTCGCCGTCGTCGCTGCTACTGCTACTGCTACTGCTGCTGTCGCTGTCGCTGTCGCTGCTCGTGTCATCCGTATCGCTGCTGCTGCTGCTGCTACTAATCGCCATGCTCAGATCACTGCAAACAGGGAGAAGAACTGGCAAGGCGAGGAAGGCGGGAAACGCAGGTGGTACCTGTCGCTGCTCTCGTTACGGGCAGAGCCCGGAGGGAAGACGCTCTTCTTCCACCGACGAAACGTGGCGCGTATTTTGTAGACAGCCTCGTTGAACTCCCAGCCCTCTCCTTCGTGCAGATTGAACTCGATGTAGGGATTCTAGGTGCGACGCATGCGCACCCCACAACATGCACACAGACATGGGGCGAGTGTAAACTCAGAGCATACACGCCTAGCTGTGCAGACGGAGCAATGCGCAGAGGAATTGGTGGGAGCGGGAACGGGAGCATACCCCTTTGGAATATTTGCGCTTTTTGAGGGTGATGGAAAACTTGAGCTCCTTCTTCGGATACACGCACTTGTACATGAGCAAGTGGTGCCTCTTGGTGGGTGCAGCAGGGAACAGGTGGATGTTGAGCCCGGCCACAATCTCTCGAATGCGGTTCCACGGCAGCGTATGGTCTTCGAACCGGCTGTCCAACTGTAGCTACAGTTCGGGTACGCGCATCATCTCGCGTTAGGCAATTGCCACGACGCGTGAGCCAAACGCTGTTGGATGCAGAGGGGTGGCGTACAACGTAACGGGCAAGTGCTGGCTCCTTAATAGGCCCGTCGAACCAGGGATGCTTGAGGATTTTGGAGCACGACGGGCGATTTGCGGGGTCGGGTTGCAGGATCATGTCGATGAGGTCCTTGGCATCCGCAGACAGACGCTCCGGCATTTCGAAGCGCGCTTGTGCCACGCAGTTAAGGAACTCCTGGGGATTGCGGGAGAAGAACGGCGGCCTCCCGGCCAACAGACGATACCTGCCAGCAGAGGAATTCATAACCATAACCCGTGTCAGTAAGGATACCTTTGCCTCCCGAGCCATGCGTGCGAGCCAACAAACGACGGAGAGGGAGAGGGGGGGGGGTACAGAATGACTCCAACAGCCCATATATCGATCTTTTCTCCCGAGTAGCATTGACCTTGCACCTGCTCGGGCGACAGATGGTAGAGGCTTCCCACGAGTCGTGTGTTGAAGAGGTCCCACCCCTCTTTATAGATACCCGCGTGCCCAAAGTCGGATATCTTGAGGTGGCCATTGTTGTCGATGAGCAGATTCTCCAGTTTAAGATCCCTGTGGCACACGCCCTGATGACCCCCACCAAACAAACAAACAAACAAACACACATTGCACAAGATATCCGGTGATGAGTTCCGAAAGGAGTGTGGGTGTGGGTGAGTGGTGTGAAAGCTCCGGTCACGAGGTGCGCACCTTGTTGTGGCAGTATTTGAGGCCCTTGATGAGCTGGGGCATATAGTATCTGGCGAGCCTCTCGGAAAGAGGCTTCATTTCTACGTAGTTGGATAGAGAGCCGCCACCACAAAGCTCCATGACGAAGAAAACGTACTCCTCGTTCTCCAGCACCTCATTGAGTTTGACGATATAAGGGTGATCGAGCATCATCATTGCCTGCACCCATCCACCCACCCACCACGCAAGAACCTGTTTAAGCACGAACGAATGCTCGGCTGTACGAGGCACTGGGTTGCGAACCTTGAGCTCCACATCGACACGTGACATGTCGCTAACGTCGCCACGCTTGATGACTTTGATCGCCTTCTTCTCTCCCGTCTCTGTGTTGATGGCCAAACGCACGATACTGTTGGCTCCGCTACCTAGCTTTCGCTTCAGTTCGTATCTACCAATCCTTCGCTTTCGCTGTTCGCACAACGACGATAGCGTTCAGCAAAGAAGCAGATAACATATCACAAGCAAGCGTAAGAGTTGGCCCTCCGATTCCACCCGACGTCAGTCACACCATAGGTAGCAAGGGAGTGTGGTTACCGTGCGAGCGTATCCTTCCTCGTAATGGCGCATGATAAGATCAGCGAGGACCATGAACTCCTCGCGCGTGAGAGTCCCCGATTTGTTGGTGGCATACTCCTCCAACAGGCGCTGCCCCACTTTAGTCGGATCGATACACTGTCGCGTACGGCGTGAGCGAACACGCAGCAGCCGGTCAATGGTCATAGTAGCTACCAAGCGCAGGCAACGAGAATCATACCTTTTCATAAGACAGGTCCGATATGCGAATTCCGTCCTTCTCCAGGGCCTTTAGGATGAGGTTGAGCTCCTCCACCTCGATGTCTCCATCTTTGTCCACGTCAGCCTGTGGGCAACCCGATTTCAAGAAAAAGGTTGCAGTGGGAGGATATGTCGGCATGGTTAGTTAGCACAGCGCCCCGTGTGCGTGCCCAACTACACATCTGAGCAATGCATGCAGGGAGGGCGCGTACCAAGCGGAAAAGCCAGTCCATGTAGCGCTTGCGTCCCTCGCTGCGGCGAAGGAGATTGATGAGAAAGGCCTTGGCTTCCTCTGACAGAAGCACCTGCAACTCGTCCGAACGACGAGACAGCCCGCCCAGGTGACCTGCGTCGGTGATGTGAGCTCACAGGTAAGGATGGCGAAACAACAACAGCTGCTCCGGTGGGCGTGAGCTGGTGAGGGAAAAAATTGGTGCGTACTTTCGAGGTGGGAGAGTTGGGGAGAGCCCTGCCCGATGATGCATGGCGTCTCTGAGTTGCGGGAGAGCTTGAGTTTTGATGCTGCGCCCACCAGCCCCATCACACCCCCGGCAACGCAGTGAGCGCAAGTAACAAAGAGGAAGAGATGGTGGAGCAAGTGCAAGCAAGAGCGCTCTACCGGCGTTTTCATCAAGGGTGGTCCACGCGCGCGAAAAGCTGATCACCCACCGCCACCGCCACCACCACGCATTCGATGAGCATTCATGGTGTCCGAACAGAGCGCACGTGGGGCCACGTGTCCGTGAGCACATAGGGAGTTGGGGGAGGGGGGGGGGAGAGAACGACGACGACAACCAAGCACAAAACGCGAAGCAGCGAGCGTACTCTTCGTCTTCCTCGGGCTTGTTGCTGTCTTTACGTCTCTTCTTCTTCTTCTTGTCCTTGTCCCTGTTCTTCTTTTCCTTGTCCTTGTTCTTCTGCTCGGTCCGCCGCTTCTTTTTGTGCTTCTTCTTGTGCGCCTGCAGGTGCCGTACCCACTTCTCGAACTCCTCCCTGTCCAGCGCTCCGTCTTCCCCATCGTCGAACTAGAACACCCCCCCCCACACACGTGCGATGATGTGGCCCACGTTATCGCGTTGTGCACAAAGCACCCTCCCCCCACCCCCCGTAGGGGACGACAACACGTCGCGCGCGCGAGAGCAGAGAGGGGGGGGGCGTACCCGAAAGAGAAGAAGGGGCGAGTGAGTGAAGTTGCCATTGAGAAGGTCGTCGAGAGTAAGTACGCCGTCCTTGGTCTTGTCGAGCTGCTCGAACAGCTTCTTTGGTGCCGAAGTGTCGTTGCCCATCGCGCGAGCCCACCGACGGGGAAACCCAAGAATTGGCCGCGCGCGCTCTTCTTTATGAGGGTCGCAGCTGCGGCACACGTGGTTTTGCTGTCCTGGCTGCTGTTGGCTGCTGCTGCGGGTGCGGGTTCGTCGTAGAGAGATGGTTCTCTGCCCCAACACTGTTGCTGGCCCCCCCCAGGTTGCTCCTGCAAGAGAAAGAGAAAGAAATCAAACAAAGAAAAGAGAGGAAACGAGAGCTCATCAGCGGCGGAGGAGGAGATGAAGAACGTCAGCAAGCAGGCAGCGACGTCCTTTCAGCGACGACGGGGCGCCTATCTCGGCAGGGTTTTGGCGGTGATTACCGACGGCACGGCCACGCCTGCTGCGCCCCTGCTGGCGGCACCAACCGGAGGAGGAATCAACCCGTCGCGACGTCCTGGTCACGCCGTGGAGGGCCGCCGGGGATTACGCAGTGCCAGCAGCAGCTGGAAGGACGCATCTTCTTCTTCTTCTTCTTCCTCGGGAACTGCCGCACCAGGGGCGGATGACGCTTACCGTGGCCGAGCTGTTGCTCCCGTGCGGGGGCGAGAGGGCCCCCCCCTTCGAGTTCTCATCTCCGGTGCGACAGTGGGCGGTCTCACCCTCGGTACGTCGACTACACACCACACCTCACCGATGCCACTTATGCTCTCGCCTGCCTGCTGCCTCTCCGCAGCTAGCCCCCCCCCCTTTCTTTCTTTCGGCCTCTGTCCCGCTCCCCCTCCGGCGGGGGGGGGGTTTGCAACAACGTTTGTTGCCCCTTTGCCCCGGCCTCACCCGCGCTGTGCTGGGTGGGGGGCGCGAGCGCACAGCACACTGCCTGAGGGCGAGAGGAATTCAGGCTGACGTCGTGGAGGCCGACACCAACTCGGACCGCTTCATGGGTACCCTCCCCTCACGCGCCACAGTCGCAGTCACGTGCGCAGAGTGGTAACCACACGCACACGCACTGCACACCACAGGGAGAAGCGCAGTTGTGTCGGGCGACGCGTTGCGCGTCATGCAAGGTCTCGGGCTACGCCCGGTGCTGGATAGGGAAGGTGCATTCACGCACAGTGCCCTTGCTGCATCAGGCTTTACCCATCGATGGGTACGCTTGTGCGCGCGGCGCTAATGCAACCACTTAACGTGGCCTGGTGGTACAGGGGTGGTACTGGGCAAGGCTGCCTCTGGGCTGTACTCGGGCAAGACCATCCATCAAGAGAACTTCCGGCCAGCGACGCAGGGCCAAGGTCCCGAGGCCGTGGCCATTCCAGCCTTTGCTCTGGCCGAGGTACTACCGCTGCTGTGGCTGGGCGGTGGAAGCAACCGATTAACCCCCCCGGGGGAGACATTCGCAGCTGTTGGCGGATAGCTGGGAGAGCCGGGGCGGCCGCATCAGCACTTCAAACGCTATCCTCACTATGCGCGTTCGTTCTTCCTCACCTTTTCCGCTCCTTCATCGGGAGCTGCTGCTGTCGTTTCGCGACTGCGAGTGCAGTATGGAAAGTGAAGTGAAACAACAAACGTCGACGACGCCGATGGCATATGCTCACAACAGGATTCATCGACAACAGGAGGTGGAGGGAGCAGGCGTGCGATGCTCGTTCAGAGATCCAAGGCTGGGCACCAAGGATTACGACCTCATAGTGCTGGCCGATAGCGTAAACTCAGGGGTATGCAGGCAAGATGGGTCCTATGCGTGGCGTATGGCGCTCAGTGTAATATCCCTTCCCCCCGTTCCATGCAACTAAGCTGCGGATCGCGCGTGCAGAATACGCCCAGTGTCCTAAAGGAGGAGATCTACCTCAATCCTTACATGACGACCACGCAAGTGGGTGCCTACGGGGTGTGGAGCACCTATCTCCCGCGTCCCTTTACCATTGCTCCCGACCTGGCTGTGGACGTCTTGTTCGTCCCCTCCCTCCCTCCCCCAACTTAGCAGCAACGCCGCACCATCATGATGTGTTTGGCGCTCAGTCTCGCTTGCGCGTTGTCTTCGTCACTGACCAGTGCGCTCTCTCCGCGCATTCCTTCTTCTTCTTCTTCTTCAATGGCCGGCAGGGGGCTTGGAAATCGGGCGGGCTACATTCCCATGCCCGAGGACCTCCTTTACTTCTGGGGCACTCACAGGTGCGCCGCACCAGCCCAGCACCCTCCTCCTCCCCTCTACCTCGCTTTCATGGTCGAGAGAGGCGGTGTGCATCTCACCACGTTCGGGGGTGATCAGCTCCCGGTCGTTGATCTAGACCAACTGACCCTCGTGCGTGATGTGGCGTGGTGTGGTGGGGTTCATGTGGACGCAGGGCCGACATGGCGCCGTTCCTCAAGGGCGGTGCGAGGGAAGCGCGAGAGTGGCCTTTGCTGAGCGGCTTCGAGAAGGGGTTCAACATGCGCACGGTGTTGCAGCAGGTGGAGCAGAGTGACCGCCTGTGCTGGGTGCACTACCCACGGGACATGCGCATCAAGCAGTGGGTCCATCGCCAGGGCCGGCTGGCTCTGCTCGGCTCGGGAGCCTACAGCATGATGCCTCTCCCCCTGCGCGAGGCCTCTCTCCCTATCGAGGACGCCGCCGTGCTTGCCCACGCGTTGGCCTCCCACCCGCTCCAGGCCGACGCCCTTGCCGCCTACGCCGCCCGCCGTATGCCTCGCGTGCAGGCCGCCCAGGACTGGGCGTGGAACCTCCACACCCAAGCCACCAAGACCGGCCGCTGGCAGCTCGCCCTCCGCAACCTCTGGATGAGCGGCCCCGGACGCCTCTCCTTTGCCCGCCGCCACGCCGACCTCTCCCGCCCCCTCGCCCAGTCCTAGGATTGTTGCTGCTGCTGCTGCGCTGGTGACGACGATGATAAGGTCCCCCCCCTACCACGATGAAGAAGATGTGGCATATCTGCCGAAATCTCCATCAAAATGCACACGCCCTTGTCCCCCCCCATTGCCTCCTCCTCCACCTCCACCACCACCACGACACGGCAGCAGCAGCAGGAGCAGCAGCAGGAGGAGACGAAGAAGAAGAAGAAGATCCCCTCCCTCCCGTACAAACAACCCCCCCCACCCCAGGATAGCATCAGCAGGAGGAGGAGCTCCACCAACACGCGATGGCTGCGACTCAACAGCAACAGGCAGCAGCCTCCGACGTCACCTACAGCGAAGGTTGCGCGACCCCCCCCCGGATGCGTGCACAGCTGCGCGGTGGTGGTGGTGGTGTGGAGTGAAGAGTCCTCCTATCGCTCATCACACGCGGACATGGTGGTGGTTCTCCACACACACACACACACCACAGTAAATTGCTCGCAGCACTGCAGGCCCCTGAGCGGATGCGGCGCGGCGCAGTGCAGGCAGGGAGAGGGGGCAGGACCTCCCCCGCCAGCCAATGCGCCACCAGTCCGAGAGGAAGAGTGGAGAGAAATGGCTGACGGTGGAGCCTGGGGAGTGGCAGGCGAATGGAGGGTGGAGCGCCTCGCCTCCCTTTCCGCTCGCCAGGTAGTACTCATCCCCGATTGGGGTCGTGTCGCTTCATGCCTGCCTCACGACCTTGCCGTTCTTCTGCGGCAAGCGGCCGCCAGGTTGATTCCCTGCTGCTGCTGCTGCTATCGACGCGCCACTCTCTCACTCTGATATACCCGCTTCCCCCCTCCCTCTAACGTTGGAACGTTGGCGGTGTACGTGCGCGTGCAGAGAAAAATGTACGCGATCCCCGCGTGCTCCGTGATACGCGAATGGCCGGCAGAGCATATATGCCGTGAACTGATGTGTGCGTGCGTGAGATCGTTTAGTGCAGGCCAAGATGGTGAGAGTGTCGCAGAAGTGCGTGGTGGTGTGTAAGCCCCTTACTCTCGGACAGGTGATCCAGTTTGAAGGAGGCTATGCTCCAGCCCACTCAAACTCTACATGCCACCTGCGCTTCCACTGGCAGCTAAAGGCATGCGTCGTGCATCCATCCAGAATCCAAGCTTTCCAGCTGACGGCAGGCACGTCTATGATGTCTGCGTGGTGGCAGGAATTCTATTCGCTCTTTGACGGCCTCAGCCTGTCGGGGGATGAGGCGTGGACCAGAGGGGTCAATCTCTGGCCGCTAACATTATGCCTCAAGTCTCTACCGGGTGTGTTCGGAGACGAAGATCTTGTGCATGAGTGGTACAGTGTTTTGTCTCTCTTCTCGCTACCACACAGCTCACTCTCAACCGCGCTGTGCCTCTCTCTCACCCTGTTGTGCCGACAACTACAGGGTGGAGGTGCAGGAAAGCAAGGGGCTTGCCAAGGAGAACTGCTGCGCATGGCCCACCTGGTTGCCGCTGGGTTGCGAGTCCGACGGTACCTTTTTCTTCATAAACTGCGCCCCATCAAGCCCCTACTATGGTCACTTGAGGTATGTTGATTGGAGGAGGGGAGGGAATGACCCCTGCGTTCCTTCTGCCTGAAGAGCTTACGTGTAAACAACCACAACCACAACAACACAATTAGGTACATCGTCACGGCGCAGCAGGAGGAGCACTTTCTTGCTCATTCCTTGGGTCACTTCTTCAGGTACTCCCTCCCCGCAATGCCCTGGATACAAAAAAGGGGGCGTTTATTGCGATGATGATGATGATGGTGATGCTGATGATGGGCTTCGTTTCCAAGCCTGCTCGAGCGCTACGTCGATCAAACAGGCGGAAACGATGACCCCAGCCTCACGGAATGGCTACGTCGCAACGAAACTGCTTCGTCGCCAGCTGATCGCCACAATACCGCAACCACACATAAATAAGGAACCCGGGCCTGCTCTTCTCCTGCTTGCTCTCTTCGTTCGTTCGTTGGTGTGGTGTCATGCGTTGGCGGGTTCCTCTAACACGCTTTCGGCCGCCTTAACCCTATGCCTGAGCTGCACGGAGGGCCAACGGCTTTTGCGTCGGTCGAAGGACGCGGACAACATCACCCACGCGAACTGTTCCGCTCGGTGAGGCGTGGATGAGGTTCTGTCCAAAGTAGACCGACTTGCCGTCCGGGGACGACCGCACGCGTCGTAGGGTGCGCAGTGGCTCCTCGTTACTACCGAACTCGCCCTTGGTCTGGGGGTCGAGTCAGTGTGCTGGGGAGTTGGGGGGGGGATGCAATGCAATGCAACAGTGGCATGTACCTGGTCAACCGTGGTGAGCTTGCAGCGGGTACAAGGCTTGACCACGTGCATCTGGTGGGCACCGATTTGAACTAGGCCCCAGGTGTCCTCAGCAAAGGGCACATCGTCCTCGGGCCGTCCACTCGCCGCGGCCACCACGATGTTGGGGCGGAACCGGTTCATCGGCACGGGATCCGGCAGCTCCCGGTTCAGTCCGGCCAGAGAGCCCTCGGACGCCAGAAGGAACGGAAATCCTGCGCCCAACCCCGCAGGTTAGGGAACCGATGCGACAACAGAAGAATAACCATTACGTCATTAACCACTGGCATCACGATGGGGCGTGTACCGTCTCCGAAGGCGACGGTATTCGCTGTCCCATCCACGCGGTAATCCTGCATTGTAGGCGCCCATCAGCAGTCGCTCCTTGCGCCTTCTTGACCCACCTCTACACACCAGAATGGCTTTTTAAGTGACGCGTTGTCGTACCTTGCCCACGAGGCGTCCGTTGTCATCAGGCACGCGGACAAGACGGACCGGTCGCTTTAGGTACTTGCTGAACCAACGGGCAGCCTGGCGAGAACCATGCGTGGTCACGTTAGTCACGATTTGGTTGAACGGGACGTGTGCCGATCACGCACGCACGCGCGCGCGCGCACCTCGTCTCCTTCGTCGATGGCCGGCACCTTATCGGACCAGATGACCACCTGTACTTCTTCCTGCCCGCTCTGCTTCCGTAGGGCCTCTTCTGCCAGCCTGTCCTCCACCTGTGTTCACGACGTCACTAAAGCAATGTGTGGGGAGGGACGAGAAGGCGAGAGTGGCTCCATACCTCCGGTGGGTGTACAAGGCCGAGTTCGATGCGCATCCGATCCATGCGCGCCACATGCGCACGCGCCTTGAGCTCCACCTGCATGATCCGGGGGAGGGGGCAACACAACCAGGTGAGCCTTCCGCCTCCACAATGGAGGAGACAGGACACGCAAGGCAGCACTCGCGAGCGTGGTCTACGTACGTGCAGCGTGGGCATGTGCGGAGCATTGATGAGGAGAGTGGTAGCGGTGATGCGCGGGACGATGAGGGCGAGGGATGGGCACACCCGCTGTGTCACGAAGAAACGAGGAGCGGTGGTGGTTGGGTCGTCGGAAACAATCATCCAACGGCGGTCGTGCTCGAAGCCGTGGGCGTCGAACGTGGCCTCGGTGAGGGTGGTACCCGCGCACGACTAGCCCCCCCCCCACGTACCCCCCTCCCCTCTTAGTAAACGGCAGCAGCAGCAACACGACCAGGCACGGCACGGCACGGCACGGCACGGCACGTGGTCTGTCGCGATAGAGATGATGCAAAGGGGAGGGGGGGGGACCGCCAAGGCAGAGGTGGAGGTGTACCTTGATCGGGTACACCATGAGCCCAGTCACGCGATAGTCCACAGTTGCGGTGCCTGGTGGATGGTCGCCCATGCAGCGAGCAGCGACTGCCGCCGCGGCAGTCGCCACCACCGCTGCGCTTGCGCTGAGCAGGAGCAGGAGCCCATGCTCTCCGCCCCAGGGCGCGGCAAGGGCACCGGTCAGGGCGCCCAGCACGGACCACCACCACCACGGCCACCACAACGTATGCATATCGCTTGTCTGCTCCGTTGGGTCTTGGGTGTTTTTGTGTTGTTGTTGTTGTGTCCGAATGCTCCCCCCCCATGCTTTTGCACCCCCCCC
>CDFA01025118.1:6417-17938 GCA_000826305.1 Acanthamoeba healyi | reverse complement strand
TGGCGGGTGGTGGAGGCGATGATGACGGGTGGGGAGCAATGGAGCAGCTGTACAGTCCCCCTGGGGTGGGGGGGTAGGAGCACGTGTATATTTATCTTCATCATCATCATCTTCATGGCCATGGGATGTGCGAGCAGCAGCAGCAGCAGCGATCGCAAAGCTCCTGCGCAGCTGAAGAATTCAGTCGGGCGGCGTCGGCGGGTGCAGGTCAGGAGAGGAGAGGGAGGGGGGTCACGTGGAGGGGCCTGCCGCATCCGTGGGCGCTTGAGGTGCAAGTGGTGGCGAGAGGGTCGAGGAAGGCGCGGGTTCCTCCATAAAGAGGATGGCGGGTTTGGGCTCTTCGCCTGTGCTGCTCGCCGTGAGGATGGCGGCTGGCTCACCACCGTGCAAGGAGGAGGCATCGACGGCAGGAGCGTCAGAAGAGGCGGCCATGCCGGAATCCGTATCCATCAGCATGGCGTCGTCTGTTTCGCGTGTTTGCACCGCTGAAGCTGCTGCTGCTGCTGCTGGCGTCGATGGACTGGTTGGCTGTGGGGCGTGCAGCCCCTGCTGGCCCGCGTCACTGCTGGATGTGGAGCAGGCCGGCTCGGAGACCAGGGAGGGAGCGTCAGCAGCTGTGGGCGTGGTCGTCGAGAGAACCGAAGCAGCGGAGGCAGCTTGACTATTACTGAGCGCGCTGTCACCACTCTCCTGCTGCTGATGATGGTCGGTGTCGTCCTTCTTGTGATCTTCGGCGCCAGGTTCAGTCTTGAGCTGGCTCTCGGCGGCTTTCTTGTTCTCCTCTTTGACCTTTTGTTTGAGGGGCTTCATTTTGACTGCGTCCTCAGCTGTCGGCAGCACTCCCAGGCCCTCATCGCTCGCCCCACGGCCGCCATCGGTGCCCACACTTCGCCCGCTCAGTGATGCTGCCGCGACCAGTCCACCAGGCACGCCATCATGATGTAGAGCTTGTCAGCAATGCCATACACCATCATCACCAGCAGCGCCCCGCCCCCCCCATATGAAGAGCCAGAGAGAGAGAAGCGGTGCGCGCGTGGAGGAGAGGGGGGGGGGTAGACGCACAGCGAGGTAGCTTCTGGATCTTGCCCTGATCGATGAACTCCTGAAGGATGCGCCTCGTTCGGCGATAGCTGAGGCCGAGGTCGCGCATGTGGTGCACGTAGATGACCTCCCCGCGCCGCAGCTTCTTGCGAATGTGCTCACGCAGCGCCTCGTCGGGTATGTCTCCATCGTCGTGCTCGTCCTCGTCGTGGTGGGGCGAGCCCTCACGTCGGTCGTGAGGATCATCATAGTCGAGACCGTCATCGCTGTCCTCGTCCTCGTCCTCGTCGTCAGCCCCACCACCACGATGCGAGCGCGACGGGGTGCGAGGGCCTATGTCCTCTCCTCGCTCGCGACGGTCGTGTCGTTCACGGCGCAGCTCGTCGTCCACTTCGTCGTGTATGCGCTTGGCCTTCTTGTAGCCGATGTTGAGGGCGCGCCGCAGGTGGGAGACGGAGCAGTTTTTGTTGGCCCTCTTCCTCTTCCGCACGTACGACCTCACGTCGTCGTCCGTCTTGTACCCCACCTCCCCCGCTGCCGCCGCCGCTGCTGCTGCGGCCGCGCTGCTGCTGGCCCCTCGCCCCCCCGCTGACGCCATGATCTCTCTTTCTCTCTCGCACTCACTCGCTCGCTGCTCGCTCTCTCTTGTCCCCCCTCTCGAGGTGTTCTTCGAGTCGCTCGCCCGCTGGGGCTGGTGTGTTGTGGATTTGCTTTGGCGGGGGGGGGGGTTTTTATCTTTAAATATAAAAATAAACACGACCCAAAGAAACGGAATGAAAATAATATTAAATAATAAATGCCGACGTCCCAGCGAACATTGTTTTGGTTGGGTTGGGGGTTGGGTGGTGGTCAGGGAGGAGATCCAGCGCAGGGGGCGCATCACAACTATCGCGAGAGCGGTTTATATATCGGTATTCCACGCTTCAGCATGGGGGCCTGCCTGCGTCACCATCGGAGGTAGTGGTGCGTCGATGGACGGAAAGGACAGACCACCACCGGTCGCTGCCCGGGTGCTTCTCTTCAGAAGGCGCGTCCTCCTCCTCGGCCTCTCTGCACACCCACTGCGAACCGCCACACGGTGGTGGTGGTGAGCTCGTGACGACGGCTGGCTGGCTGGCTGGCTCAGCGAGCATATCACCCTCCGCACTAACACACGACACACAAATGTGTTCGCGGAGAGCACTGCAGCGTACCTCCAAGTCATCGTAGGCGGTCGAGAGGGAAGCCGAGAGAGCAGCCGCAAATCCGGCCCATTCGCCGGGCGAGAGAAGCAGTGGTGCTGGTGCGGGTGCTGGCGTAGCAGGAGAGCCGTCGAAGGAAGGCAGGGGGACGGAGAGCGCGGGCGTAGCGTCCTCTGCAGCAAGTGAGGAGGAGTGGAGGAGGGCGAGAGCGAGGGCCTCGCGTGCTAGAGATGGTTTCAGAGAGGATGACGATGGCGATGACGGTAAAGGGGATTCCGCGCTGGTGGTCGCCACGTCAGGGAAATGCGCCCCTTGGAAGAGGTCGGCAAGGAGGAGAGTGCGCTGCCGATTCTGCTGGTCGGCATCGTCGTGGAGAGAGTGATCGGCGACGGGTGCAGGGGTCGAGAGGCAGCACCAAAGCCAACGCTCCACGGGCAGAAGGGTAGGGGCAGCAGCGTTCGAGGACGGACGTAGAAGATCAAGTGCAGTTGCAAGGAGAGGGATCGAGAGCACAATGCGGTGCTGCGAGAGACCATCGTCGAGGAGGACGTGTAACGCTGCAGCATGGTCCAGCGGGGGTATCATCTCGTCTCTGGCTTCCATCTCGTCAACGGCCGAGTGGCAGGGGAAAGGTGTCGGAAGGGGTGCGGACGCAGGCCACATGCAGATGTCCCATCCGCGCCGCCGGACAGAGCGCCGGCTCCGCGGCAGGTAGACGATAGCAGAAAAAGGGAGAATGGCACCCACCAGGGACGTGCGTGCTGGGGCGTGAGTGCGCAGCGTGCGGGGAACAAGCTGGCCAGCAAGAAGGGCCTTCACACGCTCTTTCGCCATCTCAACGTCCTCTCGCGAGCTATCCCACCAATGGACACACAGTAGAGGATCAGGAGGGATGTGTCTCACTCAGTGAGGCGGGAGAGAGAGAAAGAGGATACCTTTCGGCCCAAGACACGAGCTGGCGATGGGCGGCAGCAAATGGTGAAGAACGGCCTTTGGGAGTGAGCATCACGTCTGTGGCCTCTTCTGCCGTGGTGTGGTGCACCCCAAAGCTGGCGTCGTACGACTGGTACTGCAGCGATGAGATACACACCACAGTGGGCCTGGACGACATAAACAAGGCAATCGCCACGAATGAGAAGGCTGCGTCATTTCGTGGGGTGACAGGCACGGTACGTGGCGGGTGCCTCTTTGAAGGGGAAACGGGAAACGGCCACGTCGGGGTGCTCCCGTAACTCCATGGAGAGCAGCTCCCGAGAGGAGTCAGTTAGAAAAACCTATGGGCGCACCCATACGCCGCCACGCATCCACAAGTCAGCGACGGAGACAGGTCAACAGCAGAGGCTGAAACAACAACAACGTCACGTGCGCGCGCAGAGAAGTGGAAGGGAGCTGCCTGCCTGTGTGAGGAGGTAGGGGCGGCCGCTCTTGTAGCAGCGCTCGTAGGGCCCATGTACGCCTACCACGACGCCCACCACGTCGACTTCCCGCTGCAGAGAGGTATTGGCAGCTCTTACATGGTAGCTCCGCTGTCCGTGGAGATGCTCCAAGCTCTGTACGCGACGCGCCTGAAACACGTGTGATGACCCCTCTCGCCTGGACAGACGCAGCGAAGGAGCTCGAGTGTCAGCGAGTGCAGAATATGCGAGATGAGGTACCCGTACCGGGAGTAGCGCGTTTTGAGAGTGGTGCTCAGCTCAAGCGTGCGGGGCTTCGCTGCCCACATAGCCCCACCGCCTATATCCATTGCCGCTGAATGGCGGCACCCCACAGTAGGAGGGAAGCACGGGGTTAGCAACTGTCACGCACCAAACTTCTTGAAAAGAACGCGAGAGAGAGGGGTAGGAAAGCACCATCGAGAGTAGGTTGTTTGGGCGGACGCGGGTTGAGGAAGTAGATACGAAGGCGGGTACCCTCTTCAAAGATTTCCGCCACCTCCTCCTCGTTGGGGCGCCAAATAGTGAGCAGGCACTCGTCCCTCCTGCCGCCGCCGCCAACCTTGTTGCGCGCTTTGTGCTCGCCGGGACAGTCACGGAGCCTTACGCGCACAAAGGGGGTTACTGTCCGCGTAGCGTCGGGATGCTCGGCGATGAAGTCCTCCAATTGGCGACTGAACTCCTCATCGGTGTCCAGCCGCGAACGCTCCATGTGCTGCTGCACGATCGCCTGTTCGCCCAAACCCAAAGCATAGGCTATGAGAACGTGCGGTAAATCATAGGCATGGTGGATCGGTGGAGGAGTGCCTGCTGTCGAGGGTTCAGAAGCTGCTGAAACTCGTACGGATCACTGGCGCTTTCCAACCACGCGAGCAGAGTCTCCCCATCGTAACACTCGACCAGGGAAGCTGGCACCACCATGAACGAACAAGGGGTGAGCGGCAACTCTTGCCATCACAGAGGAAAGAGCAGGACTATGCGCGAACACCTTTAGGCACAGAGGAAGGGCGAGAGCGGGTCTTGCGGGTGGCAGCGGCATGCGCATTGGCCTCCTTCTCGAGCTCCGATTTTTTGGCCTCCACTAGGCTGTTTCGCTTGGCCTAAGTGGTGGGTGAGGTGACGCGAAAGCGTGCGCAAGCGTCAGCCAAGGATTAGCAGTGCGAGAGAGGAACATGTCACGAAAGGGCGGTAGAGAGAGGACCTCGAATAAGCGGCGAGCATGCTCTTCTTGGGTGGAGGTGCGAGATATGAAGGAACCGTCGAGTCTCTTCTCCAAGAAGATTAAAGGATAGCGCCGTTCTACCACCACATCGACACATGGTACCAGCCCGCCTTCAGGTCTCACAGATCGCAGAGTGACGGGAAATACAGGTCTGCACCGGGAACGAAATGAGCGACGCCGACGGCACCCAAATGAAACCAGGCCCAACGGGATCGTACTTTTTCTGAATGCCTAGTTTGGCGTGCCACAGGGCTCGCCGCACGGCGTTGACCTGGAGCAACAGGGTTGTCGATTCTGTGCAAGAGCAGGCGCGAATGTTGTTAACGGCAAGCAAGCGAATTGAATGGAAGGTGCTGATGGTACCAGTAGCCTCTAACGGAGACATGGCATTGTCGTTTCCATTAAGCTGCACATGATATCAGAGACGCACACGTAAGCAGAAGTAAACGGCCGTTTGATGTGCGCGTGTGCTGGAGCGAGGTAACGCGTACACGAGCTCCGATGACGCGAATCTTCAGGCCAGGGTAGATCTTGCCTAGGGCCATATGCTGTGTGAGGGCTTCGTCGAGGACAGCATTGATGGAGTACCATCCGTCTGTTACTTCGATTATGCCTCCGCCTGCTCCCTCGGGGATTGTGCTGCTCTCGGCACCACCTGTGCCAGACCAAAGAGCGTCAGCAGCACAAGCTCGGGGGGGGNNGGATGAGCGAGGGTGAGCGACCAGTGGCGGTTGTCGTGGAAGAGGGTGGAGGATCGCCTCCGTAAGAACGAATAGCAGCAACGCATAGAACCATGGAGCGGCCTGCTGACTCGTCGCGCTCCAAAATGATCTTGAGGGCGGACCGCTTCGCTTTGTTGACTTCCCTCTCGTAGCTGTTCACCCGCGTCAGCATTAGGCACGTTGCTGCAGGATCAAACTAGGGCTGGACCAACAATACCGGTAGAGGAGCTGGTGGAGGACGGTGTGTGGAAGGAGGTGCTTATTGCCCAACTGATGCGGGAACCGGCGCTCCATGCAGGCCAGCTTCCATACAATCCATCGGTAGTGGTTGCTTGTCCACTCCCTGTCTCCTAACGCCGTCAGTGGCGAACGTGACAGAAAGGGCCGGGAAGATTGGGGGGGGGGTGTACGGGCTGATTATTTTGGGGTTGGCGCCGCATGCCAACAGGACGGTGTGCAGCTCGATTGCTCCAACACCCTAGGATGCCAGATTGTTTGCCCACAAACCAATGATCAGACTCGCAACACACCACACACACACACACACACACACTGCGTTGAAACACCACACACACACGCCGAGGGAGGTGAGTAGTTGCTATGAACGACGTACATGCGATGTGTTAAGGGCGGCCATGGCCTGGGGCGTAAAGAAGAGCACGAACGCAGCGGGATGCTCGCGCATGTCTTCGAACACTTGATCGCTCGTGAACGAAAAATGGCGCGCCTTGTCGCTGTCCATTTGTAACACTTGTTCTGACCTGAAGCGTTGAGCGCAAAGGGTGATAAGACGAGGACACATGAACACAACCGAATAGACTGCCGGAGATGCAGTAGAGCGTACAGGGGAGGAGGCGGGAGGTCCTTAGGCTCGTTGGCAGCAACTTGCACCAGGGTCACCTTCGCATTCACCTCTGTCAACAAAGGCGCAAGTTAGCAACAAACCCGAAGAAGTGCAAACTCATAAACACGAGCAAGAGGAAAGAGTTCGGGTCTACCAGGAATTGAGTAGCGCCAGGGAGGAAGAGGGGGAGCTTCGGGAGCCGGAGATGAGGCTGCGGCGAGTCCACCACGTCGCCGAGAGGGGGGAGCGGGTGTATGGGGACGGGGAGCCTTGTAGGGGCTGCACCCGTAGGCGTACTGCTTGGCAGGTTGCGCACTAGCTCCACCGCGTCCGGCTGCAGCGTTGGACCCACCCCCTCGACGATCTCCGGTCGCGCCTCCGCTGAGGGCGCCCTTATGTGTCCTCTGCCTGTTGTCGCCAGTCCCCAGAGGTGTCTTTAGAGCGTGGCTGCTAACTGAAATGCGCTCGGAGGACACATTGAGAGGTACCCAGTTGTGGAGGCGGATGGCGTCGTAGGGTGTGGTGTCGGGGTGATCACGACTCGAGGTGGATCCGAAGCGGCACGGGGCGTGAAGGTTGTGGTTGGCGTAGGGGTTGGCCGCGGTGGCGTTGAGCGGACGGAAGACGCAGGGTAGGCAAATGGTGATGTGAGGACGGGCGTTGGCGATGTGGTCGAGCTGGCAGACGAAGCAAGCGGGCCCAACGGAGGTCGAATGAGGAGCGAGCGCGAAGCGGGAGCAACGGCTTTGGATGCGGGTGGCGAAGAAGGCGATCGGAGAGGAGCCGAGGCAGATTCATCCTCCGCACAAGTGGATAGCTCTAAGAGCATATCAGCGTCGTCCTCGTCGTCCTCCCTGGAGTTCGAGGATGCACAACGCGGAGCGGGTGCAGGAGAAGCGAACGCTCGCTCAAGTACACTTGCATCGTTTCTGCTGTCGTTATCGTCGTCTTCGTCGTCAGCAAGAAGCTGCCGAGAGCGCACTAGAGCAGCAGCCGACACCTGGATCGCCTTTCCACTGACGGTCTTGAAGCCGCCAAAGGAAGCGCTCGGAGGCGGGCCGCTTTCGAGAGTCTCGGAGCCCTCTTCTTGGCGAGACAGGGTGACGTTCTGCTTGTCCGTTGCTACGTCTTGCACTTTGCTACCGTCATCGTTGTCTTCGAGCATTCGCCTCATGGCACGCTCCACACTCGCCCTAGGCGGATCGAGTGTTCTTCCGCGGGCCGTGGTGAATCCACCACCACCGCCACCAGGTGGAGGCTGGTGGTGGGGCGGCAAACGTGCGTTTGAGTGTTGGGTTGTTGTAGATGTTGTAGTTGTTAGATCGCCTTCGTCGTCGTCGTCGTCGAGAAATCGTTTCATGGCCTGCTCCACGCTGGCCTTTGGAGGCTCGAGCTTTTTGCCGCTGCCCGTAGTAAAGCCCCCGAACATCGCACCGGCTGCCGCCGGCATCGCACCTCCAAGATGGCCGTCGTCGTCGCCGTCGCCGCCATCGTCGTCGAGAAAGCGCTTCATGGCCTGCTCCACGCTGGCCTTGGGCGGAGCTAGCTTCCTCCCGCTGCCCGTGGTGAAGCCCACAAAGGCCGGAGGAGGCGACTGATTTGGCTGTGGCAAGCGTGTAGGGTGGGTAGTACCATCATCGTTGCTGTTGTTGTCGCCATCGTCATCGTCGAGAAAGCGCTTCATGGCCTGCTCCACGCTGGCCTTGGGCGGCGCGAGCTTCCTCCCGCTGCCCGTGGTGAAGCCCACGAAGGCCGGAGGAGGCGATTGTTCTGGCTGCGGCAGGTCATCCTTGTCGTCGTCGTGGTCGTCGTTGAGGAAGCGCTTCATGGCCTGCTCCACGCTGGCCTTGGGCGGCGCGAGCTTCCTCCCACTGCCCGTGGTGAAGCCCACGAAGGCCGGAGGAGGCGCCTGGGTATCTACGCTCACTTGGTCTGGTGGTGAGTTGGTTGATGGAGGAGAGCGAGGCTGCCCAGGCCGAGCTGCGTCACCCACCGCTGCAGCATTGTCGTCGTTCGCGTCGCCGTCGGTGCGTCGGCGCTTGCCGCGGGAGAGGAACAAACGTGCAAATGTCGTGCCCTCCTTGCTGTTCCCCTCGTCCTCCGCCTCCCTTTTCATTCTCCTCCCCACTGCAGGTGGCCCCAGATGAGATGAGATGATTCTTCTTCTTCTTGATTGCCCCCCAAAGATCTTTGGCCTGGGTCTTATTTTGTGTTTCCTAGAAAAAGTGAAAAAAAATCAACCAATTTATTTCTTTACGTTTTCTCTCGACAAAATGGCCCTTCCATTTCATCTCTTCCGCGGCGAAAGATGAAAAGCAATGTGACCACCCTGGCCGGGGAGGCGGCTATCTCTTCCTTCAGAACGACTCGCCAGGTGGGGGCACGCCTTTTTTATATACATATTTGTATAAAACCGTCTTAATTGAGGAGTTGTGTGCGGGGGGGGGGGCATCGCAGATCTACCGCGACCTCATGCGCATGACGAAACATGCCGGGCATTATAACGGAAACGAGCAGGCTTTGCAGCAGTCCATTCGCTCTCAGTTCAAGGCCAACATGCTGGAGACCGACGAAAAGAGGATCGCGCAGATGAAGAGCGAGTACGGCGCGCTCTTCAACTTCTGGCAGCTAGCCCCCTCCTCCTCCGTATGTGCCGTGGTGTCTCACCTGCACGTTATTTGACATACACCAGAGCCATCCGTGCGCTGTCCAACTACTTTGTCTACCAAGCCAAGCTGTACGTCCGTCGGCCTCTATCTCTTCGTTTTCTGATGGGGTGGAACTCAACCTCGTGTGTGTGTGTGTGTGTGTGGCTGCTGTTGTTGTTGCTGCAGCATGGTGGGCACGGAAGCCCCCAAGTCCATCTTCGACGGCGACGACGATGACGAAGCAGAGGTTGACAGAACCAGCTTCCTCCAGGCAAAGCGCTCTGCTGTGCCAGGTACTTTGACCCCCTCCCACTGATCAGATGCTTTCGGCACGTGTGGGAGCTCTCGCAGTGCACAATGTGCCCACAACCCTTTGTTTCGGCGGCGGCGGCGGCGGCGGCGCGGACAGACGCGGAAGTGTCCACGCCTCCCAAGAAGCGGTTGACAGCAGCGGAGCGGCGGAGGAACGTCGCGCGCACACAACAGCAGCTCGCGGCCAAAAGGAAGCGCTTCCTGGACGGCTTCAACTCCTTTGCCAAGCAAAGGGAGGCCATGGAGCAGTTCAAGAGGGAGCACGAACAGGAGGAGGAGGAGCATCAGCAAGCAGCCGAGCACTCGGTGGAAAAGAAGGAGACCGGTGGAGTGGTGTAGGCAAATGCACTCAAGCAGGCGAGCAAGCAGACAACATTACATAACATGGATGGCTTGGGGTGTGGGAGCACCGGCACCGGCATCATGCACTCGCAGATGGCGCTGGCGTCGCGAGCTGGGGTCACTTCCTCTTCCGGGTCGAGGTCAGTGCAACGACAAAGCGGCGGCAATGCAGGGCGGAGGCGAGGGCGGCGACCGCGCCCAGGAGAAACAAGCCCAGGGGAGCGTAGCAGTGGAGAGCAGCTCCCTCGTGGCCTGAACGGAAGAACAGCACGAAGCCTGCGGCGACGACCATGGCCGAGGCAACGCCAAGCGCCAGCACAATGTAGGCGCCGATGGCGGGAGGGTCGTTGCTCTTGAGGGCTCGTCGTCCGTAGAGGGCGAGGCCCACGTGGACAACGGGCAGAAGGAGCCAAGCGGCACACTCTGCCAGCCCCGCTGTGGGGGCACCGGCCATCACCGCCGCCACCTGCTGTGCTGCCACCAGGAGGATGGCGAGGAGGGCGTGCGCGAGCTGGAGACGAAAGGTGAAGAGGAAAGATTCTCGAGACTCGGCCATCTGTTTGTAGTGGTTGGCGATGATCATGCGGTACTTGCCATCGGACCCATCGCTACCGTCGCGCGCCGCCATGAAGGATCCTCTCAAATGATTGCAGTCTGTCGATGTGGGGGCGGGGTGTGCGATTTGGGCCTCGTCTCAGTCCCATTTTCCTCGTTTATTTCCTTTTGCATTTTCGGTCCAAAAATGTAATTAAATAACCAGAAAGAACGAAAGCGACAACGAAGGACTGGCCGACCAGTACGAGCCCCCAGACCCCCATCACATGATGGAGGCTGCTGCTGAGAGCCTGGGCCTGGGAGAAAGCCACGACGAAATTGCAAGCCTTGACCGCCTCATGGCCGAGCTTGCGGCCACCACCACGCAGCCGGCTGCCGCCGGAGGTGCCAGGGAGGAGGAGGAGGACGAAAGCCTCGACGCCCTCGTGTCCAAATATCTCGCCCTGCCTCCTCCCGAGGACAACGTTGGCTTTCCCTTGTACGCCGCCGGGCGACAACACCAAGACCGGTCGCCTGCTCGCGGCGAAGAAGAAGAGGGTGGTGCCCACAAGCAGGAGACAAGTCCCGGTTACTACTGGGTGGGGTGCACCACGCCCTACTTTGCCGAAGAGGCCGTGGCAGGGCTCGGGGACCCTCTGGGGGCGGTCGTGGCGGGCAGCCACGTGCGCGTGGTCGACATCCACCAAGAGCGGTGGGTCGTCGAAGTCCCTCCCCCACACGGTGCCTCCTACGCTCGACTGCGGGTTGCCTGCCTCGCCGCCGACGTGCGTGCTTGTGCTTGGCGACGCCTCTCTTGAGGGAAGAGGAGGAGACGGAGAAGCGCTGCCGCCGCTCAAGAAGAACCAAGGGGCAGCGGCCAGCAGCAGCAACAACAACAAAGAAGAGAAAATAAAAACGAAACAGGACCACGTGTGGAAGGGAAAGAGAGAGAAAGAAAGAGAAAATGCGTTGGTAAGTTTTTGTGCCCACACAAGAACCTCCAGCAGCAGCACCACCACCACGCCATGGCGCAGCAGCAGGGAAACGAGTACGACCACCGCTTCAAGTATATCGTGGTGGGACCCTCGGGGGTTGGCAAGTCGTCGTTGCTGCTGCAGTTTACGGACAAGCGATTCGAGCCCTCACATGACATGACCATCGGCGTTGAATTCGGGGCACGAACCGTAAAGCTCAAGGGCCAGACGATCAAAATTCAGATCTGGGACACGGTACCCCCCCCCC
>CDFA01025116.1:80726-128600 GCA_000826305.1 Acanthamoeba healyi | reverse complement strand
AAATTCTGCCATAATCACCTCAACAAGATGATCAAGCTTGCAGTTTTGCAGCTCTACCTGGTGCCATTGAATGTATCTGAGATCTCCATGGACCCCCTTCATTTTTAGCTTGGTCTTGATTAGTTTGTGATTTCATGAATTAAAGTGTTTATTAGTTCTTTAGCTTCTTCTTGGGAGACTTTGCCTTGCTGCTTTTCCTGCTCTTCTCCTTCTTCTTTGGTGCCTTACGTTTGTTCTCCTTCTTCTCCTGCTCCTCACCTGTGGCAGCAGCATTTTCTGCACCACGCCAAAAGGAGTAAGCATGCAGCAGCTGAAGGCCACCTTGAGGAGGATCACATACCAGCAGTAGCACTGTTGATGGCGTGCTGAATGAAGCGGTGGGCAGCGTCCTTGTTGAGCACCAAACTCGGCGTTTCTGCACACAAGTGTTGGTGAATGAGATCGCACGTCGATCATTGTTGATCAGCGAGTGCTTACCCTTGGGCTGTGTGAGCTGCTTCAGTTTCTGAATGTACTCCTTGACTCGCTCCTGCACGAGCCAAACGAAATATTACACACCAAGAAGAAGCACGTGCGGAAAGGCCTACGCGTGCGTAGGAGAGAGCTTTGAGTCGGTGCACGTACGATCTCCTCTTTGACTGGGTGGTCGGCGGGGTCCACTCCTTGCGTCTTGAGGTAAACTGTGAACGAGAAAAACGAGAAAAATGAATGAAGGCGGCAGCGAAATTGCAATGCTATGGAGAAGAATGACGTACTGTAGAAGAGGGTATTGAGGGCGTAGGCGAGCAGCACGCTCAGCCGAGCACCATCTTCTGTGCTGAGATCACTGGTGATTTCATCCACGGAGGTCTTGAGATAACTCTCGATGTGTTTCTCGACGTCGTCCACAGCCTTTTCCAAAGCGCCGACCGTCTTTTGCACGTCCTCTGGAATCCCTCCGCCGTTGCGCGATGCCTCCATCTCGTGCTTTTTACGTTTCAATGGCAAATCACCGGAGAAATCCAAAAGATGGCGGGAAAAGGGACGTCTTTTCTTATGAGATTTATCTTTTTCCTTTATGAATGAAAGAAACTTTGCTGCAAAAAGAGCGCTTGACAACGGCATAAAGTTTGTGCGATGAAGAACTGGGTGATGCTGGCCGCAGCAGTTCTGGCTTTAGTCGTTTTTACGATACCCACTTCCACGGGGTGTGAGATGGAAGGCCGTTGGCAAGCACGGCAAAACACCCTCTTCTATAACCTGGACGCCACGCTTGCGTTCTTTGCCAACTCATCCTATACCGCCAACGTACGCCTCCCAGATACGGTTTATCTCGCGTCCCTCTTCAGCTGGCTGATGGCCATCAACCCGCCACGTGTTTGTGCGAAGGTGACTATCGGCTACAAGCTGTACCAGTGTAAGTGCGACGTGACGGAAGAAGGCTCCTTCGCAGCGGACCCTCTTCCTCCTTTGCCACCGAGCAGCGTTCGCCTCGGCGCCAGCTCTTGTCACGGTAATTTCTTCATACTGTTGAACCCGCTTTGGCGTGGGTGAGTTTAACATCACACGTGCTCGTGCAGCGTCGAGCTGTTGCAGCTGCCCCACGCACACGAAGCCCTACGCGTTGTCGTTCATCAACACTTGCGACACCATTCGCGCCAGCATGGCCTTTGGGGTACCTTACCTTGACCGGCCTCTCCCTTCTTGTGGTCATCAACGTGCAGGCA
The DNA here is from genome assembly GCA_000826305.1 of Acanthamoeba healyi. Classification (NCBI taxonomy): domain Eukaryota; phylum Discosea; order Longamoebia; family Acanthamoebidae; genus Acanthamoeba; species Acanthamoeba healyi. The sequence continues at coordinate 126,894 of CDFA01025116.1, read as the reverse complement.
CTTACTCAGGCCTCTCCGCCCACCAGACGGTTGAGCTTCACCGGGTCTTGTAACCGCCGGTGCCAAAACGCCAAGCAGAACGCAAAAAAGTAAATTCAAACAAAAATAAAAATACAAAAGATGGAAGGCCACACCGAGATTGATGGGCAGGGTGAGCAGGGCGGGCCTGCAGAAACGCCGGTGCAGGCAAGTCTTGTGGTAGGTTTGCTAAACGCTGGCACAATCACATGCCTTTTGAAAACTATTCGTTATCATTACCATGCATCAATTTAATCATTAACGGACAGGCACCAGGAGAGCTCACAACAACACCCGGGGCAGGCGTGAATGAAGCGCAAGAACCGGCGCCGTGGGAAGGGCTGTACGACACGTTCATGCCGCTGCTTATCTCCATGACGTTCAACTCGCCACTGCAGTTCTGGGAGCTCAACTACATGCAACAGCATGACAAGTTCGAGCACGAGGAAGGCGATCAGAACAAGCTGGTAACCACCACCGGCACTGCTAGTGGCTTGGCGTGCGCTGATGCATCTCACCTGCTTCTTCCTCCACGCGGAGCGCGTGTACGGCGCACGTACAGAGCAGCCTGGCGGTGTGGTTTGGCTATGAGCCCATTCTCGTCGCTCTCAACGAAATCAAGCAAGTTGTCGGTACGTCGCACCCGACGCGACCTCACATCATGATGCCACCGAGGTTCCTTACGCTTGCCTACATGGCCATTCGCAGCAAGCACCGACGCCGCTGTGTTGGATATCGGCTGCGGCAACGGGCATGTCTGCGAGCTGCTGTTCGCCCTCGGATTCACCAAGTACTGGTTCTACCCTTCGTTTGCTTGGGTGTTTGCACATCCCTAACGCAATCTTCGATCTCATGCTGTTGTCGAACCCAGCGTTTTCGGGCTTGACTACAGCGATGCCGCTATCCGGCTGGCGAAGAGCGTTAGGAAGATGTATCGGGAACAGGAGGCGAGGGAGCGCGGTCATCAAGAGCAAGGGATCCTCACCGGAGGGATCAACTACATCGTAGGCGACGCGCTGGCGACGGAACTGGAGAGCGGCTTCTACGACGTGATCTACGATAAGGGCACCTTCGATTCGATCGCGTGTGTGAGCAAGAAGTTTGTTAAGTCGAAGAAGCTTCAGACGGACAACGAAGAGGACGAGGCCGCTACCTCAACCACGACTGCATCAACGCAAGAGGAAAATGACGAATCCGAAGCTGAGGCCGAGGAGGACGATGAAGATGACCGAATCAAGTATTGCCGAGAGATAAACAGGTGCCTATGGGCGTTTTACTGCCGCAATTGCGTGCATGCATGCACCTAAACATCAACTTGTGCGCCGCGCAGGTTGCTCAAACCGGGCGCATACTTCTTCATCACCAGCCAGTGTCACGATGAAGACGAGCTTCTTCATTTCTTCACACGAGGGCCGGTACCTTGAGCTCACTCCTTGGCGCGACGTGCGATTACACTGAACGCTCCTCCGCATTGGTGTCGCGACCCAGAATGTCGATGAAGCACACGAAGGATGCGACTTCGCGCTCATCAAGAACCTCACGGACTCCTTTGCCGACCTTCGCCTCATGATCTTCCAGAAGCCTGCTCGCGAACTCGACCAGGACTGACGTGGTGCCTCCTCCCTAGCGCTTCTCACGCCCGACGCGGCACTTGCGTGCGGCCACTGCGCGTCCGAATTTCCAGGTACGCCGGAGAAAAAATAAAAATAAAATCAGGCAGAATTGCCATTCATTTCATCACGTCCCCACCACGGCAGCATGAAGGCATCCCTGCATAATGTGCGGCCAGTTGTGCGCCTTCCGCGCTTTGTTGGGATGGAATCGGCCAACCATCTGCGCCGAAGCCTCAATTTCAGCGGATCGGCCCTCCTGCTGGCGTCGGCTCAGCGACGATGGGCTGCCACCGATGCCGTGCGCCCTCTTAAGCCCACGCTCGCGCGCGGCCCCTCCATGAAGTCGCCGCTGCTCGACATGCCCGCCTCGCTCTCGAGCATGCCTCAATTGAAGACGCCCTCCACCCGCATCACCACCCTGCGCAACGGCGTGCGCGTCGCCACTGAGGAAACCTACGGCCAGGCCACCGCGATGGGGGTATTCATCGATGCCGGTTCGAGGAACGAGACGTTCGAAACCAACGGCACCACACACGTCCTCCAGCGTATGGGCTTTAAGGTACACATCTCGCTCGCTCGCGTCCAATCGTTTTGCTGCTCGAGCGTCCTCATGTGCTTCACACGGCGACAGGCAACGAGCAACAGGACGAGCGCGCAGATCGTGCAGAACCTCGAGGCGCTGGGCGTTAACGCCATCTCGTCATCGTCGCGCGAGGCCATGGTCTACACGGCTGAAGTGGTGAGAGGTGTGTGAACCTCCTTGATTCTCTTCCTATCTGTGCGTGTGTTGGGGTCTCACGCGACATCATGAGCACGGCAGCTGACTTTCTCGCGCATCACAGGCGACGTCGAAGAGGTGGTGGAAGTGCTGGCCGACTCGGTCACTAACCCGCTGCTGCTAGAGGAAGATCTCCAAGAGCAGAAGATCGCAGTTGGTGCGCTCTCACATAATCCGTGCTTCGCACAAGCTTGCTCGTCGGCATCTTCATTAATTGGGACCCTCAACAGGGAGGGAGCTGGAGGAGATGGTGCACGATCCGCCTTCCTGGCTTCCTGAGATTCTGCACGAGCTAGCGTTCGGCACAGAAGGCCTAGGACTTAGGTATAGCACCGTTGTTGTGGCTTCCACTGCTTTTGCGTGCCATTGTGTGCCTCTTGTCGCCAGCCAACACTGTTCACTCGGTCTGTGCTGCAGCCACCTGTGCCCGCCGACCAATCTTGAGAACATTGGTCGCGAGCAGCTCCATAACTTCGTCAAGACCTACTACGTCGGCCCGCGAGTGGTGGTGGCCGCTGCGGGCGTCGAGCACGACTCCTTCGTTAAGCTGTGCGCCAAGCACTTTGACAGCCTCCCCTCTACGGAAGGCGGGAAGCCTCTTCACTTTCCCAGCGTGTACAAAGGGTATGCCTCGTACCGGTCGTTTGCTAGCTGTTTCGCCCTTTGTGCTGGCTAACCAACCTAATTACGTTCATCCACCGTGTGCCGCAGTGGAGCGCATGTGGAGATCATGAGTCCCGAGAACGAGAAGCGGCTGCAAGAGTTGCAGGCCGAGTCCGACAAGCCGCCTCCCTCTCACATTGCTCTCGTGTTCGAGGTACTGTTACATCGCACGCTCATTGGGCCATCTGTGCAAAGCTGCGTTGAGTGACTAACGTACGCTTCCCCGCGTTGCTATCTATAGGGCTCGTCGCTGAAGGACCCCGATCTGTACGCCACATGTGTGCTTCAGAGCCTGCTGGGTGGTGGGTCTTCGTTTAGGTACGGACCACGTCATTTGAGAGTTGAGCCATGCCAATCCTAATCACCTCCCCTTCTGTTTTGACCTTCAGTTCTGGAGGTCCGGGTAAGGGCATGTACACTCGTTTGTACCGTCGCGTGCTTAACAACTATGGCTTCGTAGACTCAGCTTCCTGCTTCAACTCGTTCTACCTCGACTCTGGTTCGGCTTCCTTCTGCTCAACTACCCGCGCTCAATAATTGGTGCTTTCCACCTCATCGTTTACGAATGCTGGTTTGTGCAGGACTCTTCGGCATCTATGCTACTGCTCAGCATAACGAGATCGGGAACATGCTCCACATCATGAGCTTGGAACTGGTCGACTTAACCGGCTACTCGTCGCCGATCGAGCAAGAGGAATTTGACCGAGCCAAGAACCAGCTTAGATCGGGTGTGTACTCCTTCATCCATCCTTTCGCCTGCTCATTAGGAAGCGAACCTGACGCCGAGTGTCTGCACCTCAGGCATCTTCATGAACCTGGAGCAGCGAGCGGTGTTGTGTGACGACATTGGGCGTCAGGTCCTCTCCTACGGCGAACGGAAATCCGCTCAAGAGCTGAGCGATCTGATCGAACAGGTCCCTCCAACGCGCTAGAGCCTCTCTCACCCACTCCACGCGTCTTGTGCTTACCGTGTGCTTTGGTGGTGGCTGTTCTCTGGTATGGTAGGTGACCATCGAGGATGTGATGCGCGTGGCGCGACGCATCTTGTCAACGACACCTACCCTGGTGGCCTACACGCCCGAGAAGTACGCGAAGCTTGTCCCCTCGCACGAACGACTCTGCGCTTGGTTCGAAACCATCAATCAGACGCTGAACGGCAAGGAGCCCAGCGAGAACAAGTAGCTAATAGCAGCAGCTCATTCACTTTGTTGCGAATCTATCAATACAGTATCGCTTCACTCACTGAGTTCGTCTTTTCCCGAGCTGTTTCGTGCGGCCAGACGCAATGGGGGTGTGTTAAAGAGATGCAGAATGGTAGAGGGAGTTGGTTCCCGAGCGGAAGACAATGGGCAAGGTCTCCTCTGTCAAACCTCGGTAGCCGTCCTCCCCGGCGCTCTTCGCAGCCACGTCGATGATCTTTTTGTACAAGCCTGGTGTGGTCATAGGGCCGGTCAACAGGACCATCCATCACTACAAGAGCGGAGGCGAACAGGCGAGTGGTGGGTGGACTGTACCCTTGTAATAGGGCAGGCTCACAAACTCGGATATCTGAGGGGGACATAACCACAGCGTGTACACGATGGATGATTATGAAACAAGCAAGGGGGCGGTCAGCAACTGCGCAGACGTACCGGCATCCATTTACACGCTGCGATCTCGCTGTCCTGCTTCTTGATGTCGAAGCTGAGTGGCTCCAACCGGCAGACGAGGTAGAGATCGGACCTGATGCGAGTGGAGCACGAAGTGTTAAGTGCTGCTCCTATTCACCACGTGCCTAGCGGTGCAAGAGCAGCGCACACATTGTGTCACTTACCTCCCGAAGAAGCTCTGCGTGTTCTCCCGTAGGCACAAGAGCGAAACAAACCTCTGTGATGAGTCCCGAGTGAGAGATCAAAGTACGCAAGCTGGTGCAATGAGGGGTTGTACGGCGTCGATTCCCGTCTCCTCCTTCACCTCGCGCACCACGCCGTCCTTAACCTCCTCACCCAGCTCGAGCATGCCGCCGGGAAACTGGCGTGTGGCAGTAAGGAGTGTGGCAGGTGAGCAAGAACGATCGGAGGACCTGTGCCAGGAGGCGTACTTTCCACAGCTTGGTTATGGGTCCATTCTTTTCTTGGACAACCAGTATCTCCTGCGTCTTGTCGTTGATCACTACGCCTCCTACCTGCACCCATCCCCAAGCCTCACACGTGAGCACCACAACACGCGAATCTCGCAGAGACATGCACACGGGCGGGAAAGAGAGATTCAAAGCCGTACGCCGATGTAGTGTGAGGCAAAGCCTGGCAGTGTAGAGGGTGTCTTCTTGGGCAGCCACAGCGTGAGCATCACGTAGGCCGGGTCGGCGTGGTGGAACACAAAGCCCAGCTGTGCCGTACCAACATCAGTACGAGGCGCGACGTCAGCCACCGCTCCTCGCGAGACCAAGGCGTGTGCACTTACCTCAACAGCAATGGAGATAAGGTGGGCCTTGCCAGAGGGGATCTTGAGCCACACGCCTCGCTTCTCCTCTTCGCGCCACTGTGCGAGGGAGGCTTGGAGACCGAGCGTGGTGAGAAAGCACCCGCATCATGAGATTCAAACCATTGGGATTCGTGTACCCTCTAGCATCTGGCCAAACACGACAAGATCTCCCGGCAGCACGTCGGCGTCAACAAGAACGCCACCATAGTGGTCGCCGGTATACTTTAGTGTGGTACTAACTTCCTCCATCCAATGCTGCTTCTCTTCTCCGTTGTGCTGCCGAGCGTTTGTGTTGCGCGTTTCTTGATGCTAAATTTCAAGATCCGGCTTTTGTGGCCACCAAAAGAAGTGTGAGAAGAATTGCATTTTTAAATCGACTAACACCGTTCGTGCCCCCACCCCCCTTACATACATCCGCCACTGATCCGATTTCCGCCCTTCCATTTACACATTCCATTCGGTTCCGGCGTTCAGTAGTAGGAGCAGCATTGGTTCGTCTTCTTGGCCTGCCACAAAAACTGCTTGCTCGATGCGCTCAAATCCTCGCTTCGCTCGATGATGCTGTCGAGCTTCTCTCCTCGGTTGAGGAGGTCCTCCATCGAGTGGTGCAGGATCTCCTTCACTTCCTCCAGCTCCTTCTGGATGCGTGAGATGTTGTCGGCTTCGTCTGGCTTCTGGTACTTGGCGAGCAGGTCCTTGATCGACGGCGTCACCATCTGCGTGTCCGTGCTGAAGTTGCGCCACTTGTCTCCATTCGCCGTGCGGAACTCGGACAGCGCGAGCGCGCATAGGGAGAGGGCCACGCGCGTCGGGTAGGACTTGTCGGTGACGACCGCTGCCGCCAGGTTCTCGACGCTCACGTAGGCGTGGCAAACGTAATCGCCCTCATCGATGACGTTCTTCTCGCCTGGTCGCGTGCGCTGCACGACCTGCCTTATGAAGAAGGTCACCAGCTCCTGAACGGTGCCCCGCTTGAAGAAGCCGAACGAACTGAGCTCGTAGTCGGTGCTGATGAGAGTGGGCGAGGTCTCGGGGCCCTTGTGGTTGAGGATGGCGATGGCAAACAGCTGAGGCATGACGACGATTGAAGGAAGATAGTGTTGAGTAGAGGAAAGAAAGATGAAGGCTTCGTGTGTTGTGATGTGTGTAGGAGGCGTGTTGTGAATTGATTGATGGAGGATTGATTGAGAAGGCACGAGAAGCAGCTGACTGTTGCGCCCAAAGCCACGTCAGCAACATCGCCAACGAGAACTCCACGAAATGCATTCAAAGAATGCCCCTCTCTTTTTGGTCCAGTTTTGCCGCGCTTTTGCAAAAGAAAAGAGAGGAATATGGGCAGAGAAAAGCCTAACAACTTGGTGCATGTTGAATCGATCGCAGACACGGCACGCCGAAATGCAGAAGCAGCAACTCTCGGGTACTACGCGCTCTTGAGTTGTGAAGTTGCTATTCCACTTGAGGGAAGCAGAAGATTAGGTTTAATTCGATGAATTGTTTGCGGCAGGCTCGAGCTTCCTCTCGACCTTGGAGAATCACTCCGTATGGAGGGAGACGCAGCAGCGATCTGCCGGCGAGAAAGGCAGTGTTGCCCGTAATGTGCTGGCGATGGACTCCTTCCAGCAGCTCTTCATCCACAATCCGGAGGACGGCCGTGGCACGATCGGCGTTCTCAATTTAAAACGAATCAAATCTGAGGGCGCAGAGACGTCGCATCAGGTTCGCAGTCCAAACCATCTCCCTCTCCTCTTTCGCCTTTCGTCCTGACCGATCCTCACTGATTTTTATTATTAATCTTGCAGACGATCCGCTGCCGCCCGCCCATCGAGTTCCCCATTCGCGAGCTGCTCTTCAACGAGAAGTCCAGCTTTTTGTGCGCAGTGGGCCAGCACAGATGCGCGGTGATAGAGATCTCTGACCACGCAAGGCGTGGGCTTTTCAAGGACGAGAGCCAGTCCGCAGAGATCGAGTGCAGGTATCTCGCGACGCTCGCGTGCAATGATGTGTACTTGTGGTATGGAGCAAAGGCTGAAACAACCTTCCAATGTGTTTCCAGGACGTTTAACGTCGGCAGCTTCCTGCACACCACCAATCCGCTCTTGCATGTGCACAAGGCCTCCTGGCATCCATTGAGCGACAATCATCTTGCCATCCTCGCCTCAGACAACACGCTTAGGTTCGCTCTTACGCCATCACAGCAGCTACCGCGCGGACAGCACTGATTGATGCTAGCCTGTGTTCTCCGCACTTAGGATCTATGACTTGGCGGCGGACATCGATGCGCCCGAGCAAGTGCTTCGTCTCTATGAACTCTATCCTTACGAGGACGAGTTCGACTTTACCGCCATCGATTTTTCATTCGGCTCTTCGCGATTGGGGTGGGACTGCTTCACGATATATTTCCTGATGGACGAGGGTACGGGGCTAAGCTCCGAGGGCAATCGCTCCGTTCCTTGTTGCTGACCGTCACGCCCTCCATGTTATGCAGGTGAGATCTTTGCCTTGAGCCCCGTTGTGCCGTTCAACGCGTTGCTGGCCGAAGGAATCCTCACACGTCTGCGCGAGAAGACGGCGGCCAGCATGGAGGACAGCGAAAACTTGAAATCCGACGTGTCAGAGGCTACACAAAAGCGGTACCAGACGCAGATCAGTTGGCTCGCCGAAGGTATGCCCACCTTGCCCCCGACTGCTGCGTCTTTCCTTTTGGTCCTAAGCTCTCGTTCACAGTGAGAGGACAGACAGTCCTTAAGTCAGAGGGTAGCGACTGGGATACGAACGGAACGTACAATGGTACACACGCTCACCGTGGATATGCCCTTCAGCCTGGTGACGATGCTCATTTTGTCAACACTTCCTGCAGGGCGAGAGCAGAGACAAGGAAAGAGAAAGGACCGATCACGTGGAGGCGAGGGGTGGATCCTCACGCGGAGACCACCAAACAGACTTCTTCAGTCTCCCGTCCTTCAGGGACCTCTGGAACCTTCAGAGGGATTCGAACCGCCAAAGAAGGGCCAAGTGGTACCAGACGCCTAGCCTTTCTTTTTTCCCAATCCCGGGCCGGATCGGAACAGGCATTTGTTCGCTCTATGGACTAACCCTCTACTTTAGCCGACTGGCATTCTCAGTATTCCGTCGTCGCCTACGGTGATTGTCCGCTGCTTTCTCAATGGACTCGTTGACATCTTCTTCTCCTTTGATGACCTGGAGCCCGATTGGACTCATCTTCACGCAGGTACTTACTCGCGACTTCTTCAGTGATGCCAATACATGCTCACCTTCTGTCACGCTCCCAGAGGACGAGGAAATGGACGGTGCTGCCTCACTGACTACGTTTGAGCGACTCGACCTGGACTTAGTGGTAATGTGCTTCTCTTTGCAATTGGATGGGTTGTTTCTGCATCAAACAACTCTTTCTCATCATACAGTAACTCATCAGGTTTTCGACAAGTTCTTTAGCGAGGAAGATGGTCAACTGCTTCATTTATCTCCGCTCGCGCCGGTCATGTCTCTTGATCCGCTCAACAAGGATCGGATCTACATTCGACACGCTGCGGGTACTTCCTTGCCTTTTAGATTGTTCGCCAGGCGCTGAATGACTAAAACATGCGGTTTGCAGGAGTGCACATGCTACAACTCGCATGGCTTGACAGGCTTGAACAGTTTGCCCTTTCCGGCAGCTCTTCACTTCCTGATCTGCCACCTACTGAGGAGGAGGTCCTTCTTCAAACTGTCGCATCCTCTGGTACCCACACTCTTAACTTGCTGTACGAAGCAGGATGCGGGCACTTGCACTGAGTCTTAGTATGTTTACGCTGTAGTTTCTAGCGCCACGGAGCCCTCACCGTTGCTTGGATTCGAAGTCGTGCGAGATCCTGCACTGCTAAGCTTTTTCATAGCGATTACATCGACTGTATGTACACATCCGCGTTTTGGTTGCGCGTTTTGCACACCCTTTCGGCTCACTGTTGGCGAACTCTAGTGGAAGTGCCTGTGCATCAAGGTGGACGACTCAGCTTATGCGACATCTCTTCCCGCCCCGCTCACCATTCCCCTATCGCCTATTACTCGCGTGGGTGCCAGCGGTACTCGTTTCTTACCTTATTTGCCTTGAGTTATGACGTACCACCTCACTTAGCGTTCTCCATCATCGCGCGACACTTGATGACCAGGCTTGGCAGCACAAAGCCCGTTCGAGGCCGCCATCCTGCCTTTGTTGGAGAAGAAGCTTCCACGGTAGTTGTCTCTCCCCTTCGTCCCAGGCTCTTGGCATGGAGATGACATAGCTGCATATGCTCACAGTCACTTTCTCGGTGATGTTTAGAATCCCTCCCATTTCGACTCGGGACGCAGGAGCGTTTTCTTACTCATCTCCAGAGGCACTTCAGTTCATGGTGGAGCGGTGTCAGCTGCTCCGACGAGAATACGTTCTTCACATCAAGAGCCTGAGCGCTGAAATCCACAACCAGTACGATGACCGTAACGCAATTTCCGTTTCTCCATGCATCAGAAGCTGGCATTGCTGATTCTCTTGCCACAGAGCGAAAGTGCTGAGCTCGGTGCATGAGAAGCAAGAGGGACAAGCTCGAGTGATCGCCAATGCCGTGGAGAGACTGCAGCAGAATGGCGATGTTTTGCAGGTGAACGCCAGCTCAGCTGCCCCTTCTCATACGAGTTCGCCTTTAACACAAAAGCGATCTTCTCTACAACCAGGCCAAGATACAGAAGGCGTCGGAGTTCCAAACAGTGCTCACAAAGCGCGCGCAGAAAGTACGTTCAGTTGCCGATTGTGTGCACAACCGCTCCCACCCTCATTCCCGACTCTCCCCGATGCGCGTGCGGCACGCTAGGTTATGGAGGTGATCACATCGCAGAAGCAGGGCCTGTCCACCGCCGAGAAGCAGTTCCTCAAGGAGCTCAGGGAGAAGAAACAAATGCTGCCCGCCTTCAAGGCGAAGATCGATCAGGTTCTTCATGAAGAATGGCCACGTTCTCCCGCAGTGAGCAACTGGTGCTGACGTGTGCGCTTTGTGGATGCGCGAACAGCTGCGCAACCAGTCGCAGGAGCTGCTAAAGAAGCAGGAGGAGACGCCCTACGCTATCAGCGAACGACACCTCAAGAAGATCCAGCCTATCCTCGAGGAAGAATATCCTTTCATCCCCCTCTCCACCCCCCACAGACGTGTGTCGTGCAGTGTTGCGTGTTGCGTTGTTGCGTGCGATTCATCCTTAACTCTTCTCTACGATGAAGATGATCGCGGACACTGTGGATGGCCTGAGGAAGCTGCAGATCGACGTCGACAAGGAGTTCCCCGACTCCTGATGAGACCTAGCCAGTCGTTTCTCCTCAAGGAATTGACTCGTCAACCGCGCTTCGTGCGTTTGGCTTTATTTGACATAAACACTCCGTGAGGCACGACGAGCGCTCCTTTATGTTGAGTCGACCTCGATGTGGAGCTGCTTCTTCAGGTAGTCGTAGACGCCAAACGAGACAGTGCAGAACGGCAGAGACCGAAGCGCTTGCGGCAGCAGCCCGCTGTACAATCCTGCCAAGCCCTCGTGGCGCACCACCGTCCGCACACAGTCCCAAGTGCCTGTCGATAAATGACGAAGTTGGATGCGGTCCATTTCCAGAGCACGATGTCGTGAGGAGGGGCGGGGTACTGGTATAGAGCTTGCCACAGCCTTGCATGCCCTGCAGCATCATGCGCCGTTGCACGAGGTCGATTGGGAACGTCGCCGTCATAGACACAAGACCAGACCACATCCCGCTCACCAGCGAGATCCACAGCTTGTGCTGCCGTGGTTGCGGCCTGAGATTAAGAACGTCCATGCTGCGGGTAAGCCACAAGGACGTATGCGCCATGTCTCGTGAGGAGACGAACGGAACCTTGACTCGGACCCATCTCGATGCCCAAACTGGTCCTCGAGGAAGTTGCGTGTCATCTCAAACACCGCAAAATTGATTGCTGGCCACGCATTTAGTGTGCGGTGAGGTCCAGAGGATCGTCACTCTATGCTGGCGGTGTGTAAAGCAGATCTACGTACCTAGATTAGGAACAATCCCTATGTACGCGAGCGAAGCACCTTGATAGAGTGATCGGAAGCCCTCCTGATGCACAATCTGTCGAAGCATTTGAGCGATGCTCCCTTGGTACTTTGTGGAAACGCTCATTCGGGTCCTGGGCCAATGCAGTAGTGACGCAGGGCGCTGTAGTGTGAGGTCATGCTCGATCGACAATAATGCCGCTTGAAAAGCCACCACGCACCTTAGTAGATCGAGAGGATAGGTCACCACCACGGAGGTTAAACCAGACATTCCTGTGTTCAGCGGTTAGGGCATCAGGTGCGCGTTTCACGGGAGGCGAGAGCTGTCTGTCATAAAAAGCGTACCGCCGGCAATCAGGCGAACAGCTACGTTAGAGACCTTGGAATCCCTCTTGAAATGCAACGACGTCATCATGTAGCTCTTGTAGTACTCGTAGCTGAGGTAGCCAATGCCTGATGAGGGAATGCTGCGCAGGATATCCACGCCACTTGACCTGAAGAACCCTCGCAATCCCTCCTGCAGGAGGCACATGTAATCGATGATGCAACCGAGGCACACAGCACGAGTGTAAGGCCTCGAGGCAGGAGGGGATAGGGGGAGGAAGCTTCGCGTGCCTTCTGCCATACGGACTGGGCCACAGCCACCATGCATCGCCACTGAGAAGTACGACACGCTATCTTGATGGGCGTCTTCATCCCCTCGGCGTCAGTGTAGAGTGTGTGCGTCTGGAGCATGATCGTGATGCGCGAGAACGGACTGCCGCACAGTCTCGCCACTCCGCCCGCGACGCCTCCTGCAAGAGTGCAACGCAGGCGTGGTTCGTCGTGTTCCCTTCCACGTGCAAGAACGAGGAGGATGGGGCATACCTGCAACGAAGAGCTTCGTATACAGAAGGTCCGGGCGGGTCGCGCTTGTAGTTGTCCCTTCCTTTCTATCGGTCTGCTCTCGGTCGGATGGTGCGCCACATGAGCATCAAGTTGCGGGGAAGTGAAGGAAGCAACGTGTGTACACGTACCAAGGCTGTGCTCTTCATCTTTTCCATTCAGGTGTGGCCGAGAGCCGGCAAGGGCTGGACCTACCCCTCATCCCTGGTCCATGTCAAGAGGGTCAAAGACGTGACCTCCTCCTTCACCAGCCAGCTCGGCCTCCAGGTGGCTAACTCTCTCGGCGGAAAAGCTGCGAGAAACGGATTTGTAACTCCAGTCCGGAAATCTTCGGAGTTAAACATTTCTCCTGATTTCTTTTTCCGGAGTATTTGAAATAGAAGAAATCAACTTGCGTCTGTCCCCCCTCAACTGCCATTTGGCTGTGGAGCGCAAGGAATGGACGGCGATCAAGCGGCTCTGCCGGACATGTCTCTGGGGGATCAGATGGACAAGAACGAGCTTTCGTTGTCTCTCGATGGCGTCAGCGAGCGAACCGACGATGTGTCTCTAGTCGAGGATGAACCCAACGGTAACAACAGCCTGGTCGACGATCTGGGCGAAAAGGACCTCAACAGCTCGGTGGCGGTCGCAGCTCGCATCGAGGAGGAGAACAGCGTCGATCCGTTCGATGACGAATTGGAGAAGCTGCTCGACGGCGGCAGCGAGACGACCGCTCAGGCGGCCAACATCGAAATGAATGGAAATGGAGAGAGTGTCGGACGCGGCGAGCAAGAGGAGGAGTCAAACCTCGAGGAAGTGCCGATGGAAGAGGAGCTCTTCCTCGACGAGAGCAATGCCTCTGCCGCTGCCAAGCCTGCGCAGGGCGACGAGGGCGAGCAAGCGGAAGCGCAGCAGGAGCCGACCTTAATGATTACAGAGGCAGCCGTCGTCACAGCAGAAGCAAATGACAAGGAAGAAGATGACGAGCTCGCTGGCCTCCTCTCTGACCTCGAAGGTGCTGGCGATGAAGAGAAGAAGAAGAAGCAGAAATCGAAACGCTCATCAAAGGCAGAGGATGAGGATGTTGATTTCGACTTAGGCGAGGAGGGGGAGGAAGGGGCGGAAGGCGAGAAGAAGGACGAAACCCGTGCGGCGCTTCTCGAGAGCATTTTCGGCGGCGATGACGATGACGACGACGACCTCGGCGCGCTGCTGGGCGACGAAGACGCTGGCGGTTTCGTCGAAGACGAGAAGAAGAGCGGCAGGAAGAAGAAGAGCGGCAGCAAGAGGGGCAAGCGCAAGGCCGATTCTGAGGACAGCGACATTGAGAAAAAGACCAAGCGGCGATTGGAAGTGATTTTGCAGCAGAAGGACGAGAAGGAGAAGAAGAAACAGCGAGGCAAGAAGCGGCGCCAGAGCCACGCCGATGCTGAATTCGACGAAGGCGGCGAGGAAGATGAGGAAGTCAGCACCAAGGTACACCGCACCAGTTCACATGCAGTTTTGGGTGAGCGAGTGTTGCCTGACCTTCATCGCCTTCTGCTTGAATGAGCAGAAGAGGCGGCGGCGTGCGTCAGCGGGCGATGATGCTCCTAAACGCAAGCGTCGCTCGAAGAAGTCGGTGGATGCTGACGAGGAGGGAGGTGAGGTCGGCGAAGGCGACGGCGTGGTGCGTACTATGTCAGTTCATTGCGCCCTTTCTTTGTACGCCGTGAGCAATGTTGCGACACGCATAATTCTAACACACGCGCTACCTCTCTGCAGGAGAAGAGCGACTTCGACACTGTGGTGGAGCAGATGAAAAAGAGCAACAGACGCAGGAAGAACCCGCTCTCGCGCGAACAGATTGACCAAATGGTCGAAGCACTTTTGAACAAGATGGGCGATGCTGTGGACGCCGACATCAGGGCCATCCAAGAGAAGTCGCCTGCTTTCGCCAAGGTCAAACTCCTACCCGAGGTCGTTGCCATGCTCCAAAAGTACGTAACGAGCCTTGAGCGTGTGATCTGTTAGCATTTTCGCTCTTCCTTGGTGTCTTACGCCTTCTTTTGATGATCATGCACAGAGTGCACATGCAAGAATCCTTCGTTGAGGGCGGTGGCCTGCGAGCCGTGAAGCAGTGGCTCGAGCCCTTGTCCGACGGTTCGCTGCCAAACTACAACATAAGGTACGAGGCCTGACCAATTAGCACACGAGCAGCATGGGTTGTTGATTGTTGGCGTTGACTGACCCGAGCTTATGCGAACACGTGGTCATTCAGGACTAGCTTGTTGAGCATTTTGCCCAAGCTGCACATTGAGAGCGATCATCTGCGGGAGAGTGGGCTTGGCAAGGTGATTATGTTCCTCTGGAAGTCGCCCAAGGAGACGAAGGAGAACAAGATCATCGCTCAGGAGCTTATCCAGACCTGGAGCAGGCCGATCTTCCAGCTCAGTCTCAACTACAAAGAACACGCTGATCACGAGCGCAAACAGTTGCAGCGCCAGGACTCTTACCGGTTAGCTTTCTCCCTCCCATGCCGGCTCGGCATTCAAAGTGAACTGAGTTTCTGACTCAAGCGTCTGTTTTACATCGACGTCTCATCCACAGGAGGTCGAGCTCGTCGCAGTCTCTGAACACTTCGCAGACGGACGACTCGCTGGATTCCATCGTGGGATCGAGGTCGAGCGGCACCGCTCAAAAGGAGGAGTTCTCCTACCACGCCCGCATTCCCCAGCCTGCCGACAAGGACTACGTCCACCGGTACTACACGCCTCGAGAAGGGGAACATCGTGCTTTCGTTGTTCGGCTAACACTTGTTCACGTGCATGTGATGCTCAGACCGGTGTCGCAAGTGGAGATGCCGATTCAACCCACGGGAAAGTCCCTGACGAAGCAGAAGTTGTTTGATCGTCGCCTCACGGAACTCAAACTCAAGCGCAAGGGACGCAGCATCACCGCCCAGTCCCGAGCCGCCAAGCTCAGCGTCGAGGGAAGGAATCTGCACATATAACCCGCCCTCGTCCCTGCCATCCGTTCTTGATGTGCATTGCACAAACAGGAAAAACTTAAGTTGTTCTCTAGCGCTGCAAACGACCGCACTTGGTGGTCTCCTTCGCTTTGGACACTGTAGTGTTTAGCTGCTGCTGCCGCCGCCCAAGCTCTCTGGGTAGACGACCACGAATCGCACCTCCTCCACGGTGATGCTTGCCTTGACGACGCCGTCTTCGTGAAGGCTGCCGGCCGCCCAGTACTCACTGCCACGAGGGACGCGTACGGCACACACACAAGGCTCAGCTTGGGATAGCATCTTCAGCGCGTAAATGCGGGAACGTACTCAGACTCAATGTGCTTGATGTGGGGCGCGGAGAACGGAAGCGGGTGGCCGGTGGCATCGCAGTCGAGGTTGGGCCAGTTGTAACGCTTCCTTGACTGATACACGTTGCGAGGTATGAGCACCATCAGTGCACTGGCCCAATGAGTAGGGGAAGCAGTGAGGAGGGGCTCGCACCCTCTTGCTGTTGGACGGGTCGAGGATGAAGTTGCCCTGAGCGTCAAAGACTTCAAGGTGATCACCTGTGCGATGGACTGTTAGGCGTTGCTGCATGCCCTTCTCAGAGCAACTGGGTAGCGATGGAGGACAGCTTACCGAGGACAGTAGGGCCGTTGGCGACGGCAAGTAGACTGATCGTGCGAGCCCCTAGACTCACCCGAAGAGTGAGCCCGACATCAGAAGAGACAGACAGCGCTAGTAGAGGACAAGAGCGTCAACCAGCGAAGCAGGCGAAGCATTGTGCGCACAAGTTTCGAGAAGACGCACCCTCATCATTGGAGGTGCTGACTCCATCCGGGAGAAGCTGGTGGAAACGGGCGTCGACTTGCTGGACACCAACGTTCTGGAAGTTCTGTGGTGTGGGATACGGGCACAGAATCTCAGCGCATTGCGGGGATGGCTTGATCATGGTCCGCGGCTGAGAATCCAAAGAGGTGCGTACCGTGAACACGCTCGAGGAGAAGTCGCCCAGAGTGATGGCAGTAGCCGAAGCTCCGAGCCACGTACGGATGAAGTCCAGTGTGCCCGTGTTCTTAACAGTAACGCGAAGGAGGCGGTCACCAGACTGACACATAGCGAGGGTCCTCTGACACTCCCCGAGCAGCTCGCGGTATAGTAGGCCGTACCTGTGTGTGTTTGTGAGTGACGCACTCAGTTAGTTGAGGAGGGAAGCGAGAGAGAAAGGACAGCGACGTGCAGCGGGGGATGGGGAGCAAACCTGACCCAGGCCATGACGGCGGACTTCAGGTGGGCAATGTTGAGTGTGTGCTTGGTGATCTGGTTGCGGAGGCTCTTCTGGCGGGTGAAGCTGACCCCCCTCTTCTTCTCGCACTGGTCTAAGGTGCACTCAGCTGCAAAGCGCTCGAGGTTGTGCTTGGCGTCGTTTTCGGTGTGCTTGTGCTGGATGTCGGTGTTCTTGCTGATACGCTTAATGATGGCGGACTCCTTGTCGATCTGCTGGAACAGCGGATGGCTGAGCAGTAGACCGTTCACGTCTGTGTGTCCACCCCCGTCAAGGTTTCGTCAGTGTACATGTACGACGATTAGAGGAGCGCCATAAGGGGAAGGGGGGAGGCGTACTACGCTCGCTCGATCTCTTCTTCGCGCTTTCACCGTTCACCTCCTTGCGCTCGTTGGCGTCGTTGCATTTGGCGAGCGTGGTCAGGCACTTGATGGAGTCCGTCCGATTGTTATCCCGGAAGCGCTGGAAAAGCCTCTCCTGCTTGATAAGAGGCTTGAGCTCATCGATGAGCTCGTCGAGTTGAATCTCGAGCTGGGTTTGATCGTGGATATCCTGCGTGAAGCCATCAAGACACTCCTGTAGGGCAATCTCCACGCTCTCCTCCAGGTCGAGGTCGTCCGCGGCCCGCCCTGGAGCGACGGCAAGCGCCACCACGAGCAGGAGACAAATGACGAACCATTTCCCCAGCCCCTCCATCATCTTTGTCTTCATTTGTCTTCGCGCCTTCTCCTCACTCAGCTGCCCCAGCCAAACGCCCCAGTCGACGAGAGGGCGCTATCGCAGTTCCGACTTTCCTTATCAAGTTTTAGTGTTTAGTCGACACAAAACGAAACAAAAAAAACGAAACAAAATTCGCGATCAGACGACAAAGGCGAAGGAGAGCCCGACGCGGGTGGTGTTGGCGTCGAACGGGAGGACGTCGGCTTGCAGCGAGGCGCTCAGCTTCACGTACGTATTGCGGTGCAGGCGGAGGAGACTGCTGTTGTGGACTGCAAGTCGATAGGTGTTGCTGCCCAGACCCTGGTTGACGATGTCGAACTTGATCTTGTTCTCGCCGTCGCGCAGGAGAGGCTCGTCTATCTTAAACACCTCGGCCTCTTGCTGCATTGCACAGAGCGCGCACACACACTTGCAAGTGAGTTTCACCTTGGCACGTGTAGGGTGGAACGAAGTATATAAGAGTGCGTGTACGTCTTGCGCTTGCTGTGGAGGATTAAAGGGGAGGGGAGAGGTGTTTCTCCTCGTGAGGCCGAACGACAGGCACTGCGTGCTGTAAGCGCCGCTACGGTGTACGGTATCGGCTTCCACGCCCACCAGCCAAGTACAACCGTACAGGTCCTGGCGTCAACAGAGCAAAGAGCATGTGAGCTAAGAACAATTAATTGCGTGCCACAATGCTACTACTGCAGTGGCGTGCCTCATTGGTGTCGGCTTGTCGGCCAACTGCTGCTTGATACAGTCCTATGGGGTTGGCCACGACGCTAGAGATGAATCGCTCACCAAAGCCGTGCCTGCATTTGCCGTCGACACATGGATGTGAGCGGGGAGGGGGTGGGAGGATGACGAGGGAGAGAGTAGACGTGTACACGTTCAAGTTCAAGGCGAAGCTAGGCTTCTGGTAGGCCACTACACTGTTAAGATGCAACCGCCCACCCGAGAGATCGAGCCAGATGCATCGCGCTTGGCAATCCATTCCCATCTGTAAAGGACGCACAACACCGATCAGATGCGAATGTCCGATCATCAGGAAGAAGACGTCAGAGCTGCAAAAGAACAGAGGCGGCACTGCGTACCGCCCAGGGACCTCTCACGATCTGCAAGGTCGCGCCCAGATCCAAACCGCCGGTATCGATCGCGACTGGCAGCATCGACCCCGGCAGCATGCCGCCGATCACTAGTCCTCCGCGCATATAGTTGTTGGTGCTGGTTGGTTGATGATAGTTATGAGTGATGAGACAACTCTACACTGAGGGAAAGGTTCATTACTAACCTGATGTGATACGACCGATCCCAGAAGAAGTCGATGTAGCTCGGGGTAGGGTGGCTGTTGACGACTTCGAATCCCGGATCATAGGCCCAACGCACTCCACGACCGTCCTCCTCGTGCTACCGCATAATGGCAATGATTAGCGATGGTTCGCTCCACGCAATGTGATCGCCGGGAGGTACCGGAGGAGCTTCGAAGGCGTCGCCAGTGGGAACCGTGACAGGTGCATCCTCGTCGGGCTCATCGGCACTGGACGCGTAGGTGTGGAACAGCTCGCCATCCATCCGTCCCACGCCGCTCAACCCAAACACGAACCGGCTGCACTCGCCAAAAGAATATAAGTAAAGTATGCATACTCTTATTTTATTTTTATTTTTAATATCGAGCAAAGGGTACCTCCTGGCGGGCGTGGTGTGGGTGAACACAAGGCGTCCGCTGTACTTGCCTCGCTTGCGCAGCATGACTTCCTGTTTCATTTTTCGGAGTGTTAATATAATTCTTTTAATTAAAAATATATTTATAATAAAATTCAAGATGAGCATACCGTTTGCGGGAGAGGACGGACGGCAGCAGAGGCCAGCGCGTTGGTCACCCGCAACTGGAAGGGGAGAATCCAACCCTCATCGCTCAGCAGATTGCGGGCGATGGATGTGAGTCGTGCGAACGAGGTGGTGAAGGCGGGTGTCCGGAATGGGCTCGGCGGTGCGTCATCTGCCGTGGGGAAATACATGGCCTGGCGTGCTCTGTCTTGCGCCGCCTTGCCGTCTTTCTACCCCGTTTGCTTGCCGCTCTCGTTCTTCGAAATTATGCTAACTGCATTGTTGTGTTGTACACGCACACTGTTTATTCGGTAGGCGGGACCTGTGCGGCCAACCTGCGATCATGGTCATCACTGTCTACTGGGCGGGAGGGGCCGATGCTGGCTGCTGCTGCGAGACTGCTGCTGGCTGCTGAGGACGGCGCTGCTGCGGGGATGACTGCTGACCGTCCTTGGGCTGGAACTGCCTGGGGGCACCACGGTTCCTGGGACGATCGCCGGCCGGCCTCTGCCCGCCGGGTGAGCCCTGAGCGGTTTGCTGGTCGCCTTCAGCTGGCGCTCCGCCCCTTCCGCCTCGGCCACCGCGTCCGCCACGGCCTCCTCGGCGCTCACCGCCTCTACCACCCCGAGGTCGGCCCTCAGCACCAGTTTGCGGTTGAGCTCCCTCGGGACCGGCAGCAGCTCCAGCTTGGAAATCGCCGCCTTCAGCACCCTCTGGCCTTCTACCTCCGCGTCCCCCACCCCTGCCGCCTCGGCGCTCACCGCGCTCGCTACGCTCTCCACGCTCTGCGCGCTCTCCACGATCTCCGCGGGGACCTCCGCGACCTCCCCTGCCTCCACGACCACCGCGGCCCCTGCCGCCTCGACCTCGCTCGTCATGGCCCGCCTCGGCGCCTTCGGCGCCAGCAGTCGTGCCCTCTGGCTGCGCCTGCTGAGCCTCGGAAGCCGGGACTGCCTCGCTCGATGCCTCGGCCTGAGGCGCCTGCTCTGCGGGAACCGTAGCTTCAGGTGCGGGCTCAGAAGCCTGCTCAGCCGCCGGCGGTTGAGTAGCCTGCTCGCCAGGGACGGACGCAACAGTCGTGGCCTCCTCTGCATAACAAATGATCACAGGCACGCCGAGATGAAATGAGTCCAAAGTAAAACAATAAGCAATCCTTGGGCGGCTTACCCTGGAGAGTGTCAAGCGCAGCAGCGGGAGCAGGGGCTGACTCGGTGACGGGCTGCGCATCCGACAAACGCTCAAGAGCCTTGCCCTTCCGAATGTAGGTGTCGTAGTCGTCGAGCTTGGTGTGAAGTGTGTGGAAGGAGTAACCAGGCGCGAACTCCTCCTGGCTGTTGTTCAACAGCTTCAGCAGGCGCGCAAAACCAGCGTCGAGCTGCTTGCCGAAGTTGTCTCCCAGGCCGAAGATATCGTTCTGGAGGTGCGTGAGGACGGAGAGGTCCGCGTCCTGACAGAGCAACCAAAGTAACAGTGAGATCTCGCGAATGGAAAAGCATGCGGCGCCACAGAGCGATCCAGAGCGGTTTGCAGCGCGTACCAGCGATTGAAGGCCGCGAGCGAGAAAGATGTTCTTTGTCTCCTCGGTGGCGACGTGGGTGGAGTGGAGGTAGCCCACGATGTGGAACAGACGGAGGGCGGTCTTCAATTCGTTCACACGTTTCTGAATTGAACAGACGATGTGAGTGTTATTACACTGCTATGGTGCAGCGCAGTGACGAATTCAAGAAGGCAGTGAGTGAGGCAGTGAGTGTTACCTCGGCGTGGGCATGAGCCTCGGTCCTCTCGATCTTATTCAGCTCCTTCTTGACCTCATCGAGCTCCACAATGAGCCTCTCGATTTCTGGCTTACGGCTGAGCACCTCGCGCTGATCGTTGTTGATCTCCTTGCCCTCGGCAACCTTCTCCTCGATCGTAGCGATCTTCTCGAGCTTCTTCTTGTTGGCGCGCAGCTTCGAGTTGATAACGCGAATGTAGGGATTCGCGTTCTCCTGCTTCGCATCCTTGGCTCCCTTCTCTGACTTCTCCTCAGCGCCCGCCGCCCTCTTGCTGCCGCCCTTCTTCTTCTGCTGCTGCTGCCCCTTCTTACCGGCGGCAGTCTTGTCCCCAGCAGCGCGAGCGACGCTTGGCGATTGACCTCCATTTTCAGTCTGCTTTTCGGCGTCTGCAGACGTTACCCTCTTGCTGCTGGCCTTCTTCTGCTGCTGCTGCGGCCTTGATGCCTTCTCCTTGGCCGCTGGCTGCTGTTTGAGCACGGGGGCGCTGGTCTCAGCGGGGGCGGCCTTCTGCTGCGGCGCAGCAGCGGTGCTTGACTGGGGAGCGGCTTCTTCTGACATGCTTTCTCGCTTCTCTCTGTATCACTACGCTAGATGGAAGATGGTGTGCGACAATCAAACGCGCCTAGCTTGGCCGATCCTCTGAGTGTGGGTATTGATTTGGTATGGCGCCAGACACCCTCGCAACCAGGACAGCGTGACGCACGCAGCGTGTTGCTGGGGCAAATTTTTCTTCAACTTGAACTCCGTCTCAAACTTTGCAGCTCTTTTCGCAGGGAAATCGAGCAGCTTGCCAATTAAAAAATGGAATTTGAAGCATGCACATATTTGGCGTCATTATGCCGGTTTGTCTTTTCGTACGACAGCGGACAACCTGCGAGCAACAATGATGACGAACGACGAAGACGAGCAGGAGGGGAGGGAATTCACCACATACTCCCTGCTGAGGTACATAGGCACTGTGGTTACACCGTGGTTAGCAGGGGGGCAGGTTTTCATTGTGCTATCTCAATAGTCTTTTTTAGTTCCTTCTCATCAAGAAGATGTACATAGATGGTGTCAATCCACTTTTTTTCATCTCTTGTGCCTCTTGCTGGCTTGGGCCTTTGAGCCAAGGAAGTTGGCCGTCCGGTGAAAAGAGAAAAGCGGTCCGGGAAAAGCCAGCAAAAGTGAGCTGCGCAGGAGAGGGACAAGAGGGAAGAGGGCCGCTGCCGGTGTTTTTGTCAACAAAGTCGGCGTTCCTAGTTGCGTCTTCATCAACTAGACTGTGTACGTGTGCCCTTGCATGTTCCTTGTTTTGGGGTTCGCTTCTATCTTCGGCGACTACCACGATCATTTTAAATCTCCTGCTCAACATTTTCCACGGGCGCCCGGGTTGTCCCTGTCGCTCGTCTCCTCACCTCTTCGCCTCTTGTGCGTGGCGCCATTTTTCCCCTCTCGGGGAGAGAAGTGACGCTAAAGACGAAGGCGACGAGGAAGAAGCGGACTTGGCCAGAGATAGCAGCGACAGCGAAGCCTCGCCGCACACTACAGCACCAGCGACCTCCTACTATCGTCCCATGTGCTGCTGCGGGTTCTTTGGCCCACCGCCTCACGCACGGCTGGTGCCCATCGAGGAAGCGGAACCCTACAATCGGTAACTCCCGAGAGCGCGTTTTGCCACTCGCGACTGTCTCGAGTGCGCGCAGCTGTGTGCGTGGCGGTGGCCTAACAGAAGCTTTGTTCAACAGAGGAAACCCCTACATTCACACGGGCTATCGAGTGCGGTACGACTTGAAGCTTACTCTCCGCTCCCTTTTGTTCCTTCACAACGGTACCGACAGCATGCGCAAGCCTTGCAGCAGCATGACGTGTGCGTGTGGCTAACTCTGACTCGTTCTCAAACTTTTGCTTCAAGAATGGGGGAACGTGTGGACGCACCTCTCCGCGTTGATCGGCTTTTTCTTCCTCATGTTTTACGCCTACTCAACGTGGCTCGCTGACGGAACGCCTTCAGACAAGACCATGTTCCTTGTGTGGTACTGTCATTCTTTGTGAATGCCGCTTCTTCCCCCCCCCCCNCCCAAACTTATCTTCATTCGAATACAGGGTCATCTCTGCGCAGACATTGCTGTTCTCATCTACGTTCTTCCATCTCACGGAATGCATGGGTCCCAAGACGTGGCTCGTTGGCGTCCGCATGGACTATACTTCGATCTCCGTGCTGATCGTGGGCTCCTATTTCCCGTGCGTGATCAATATGCAATCGACGATAGAGCCTCTCTCTCTCTCTCTCTCACAAGAGCGCTAAGTTTCTGATGATCTTGTTGCGTGTTCACAACCAGGATGATTCACTACCTGTTCGCTTGTCATCCGGGTTGGCAGTACTTTTATATTGGCCTGATGCTCACGCTGGGTATCGTCGTGGTCACCATATCCATGTCCAGCTATTTTCAGGTACGCCTCGATCAGCTTGGCGGTGTTCTCGTTCGTGTATGAACACGGAACTCACTGCAATCCAACCTACAGCGACCAGAGTTCCAGGGACTGCGCGCTAGCCTTTATGTGGCCATGGGTTCACTCACCCACCCTCATGTCGACTCGACGCTTGCACAGGCACTGATGTCCTGTCTCATTCAGGTCTCTTCGGCGCTCTGTGCGCACCGCACGTTTACGTCCTCAGTTCCTGGCCGGAACTCTCGGCCTTAGTTCCCGTGATCACGCGTGTGGCGCTTATGGTACAGTCCCTTTCCTCTCTAGCAAGCGCTGTAGTGTTAGCGTCTAGTTGCGGACCTAGACTCACTCGGCTCTTCATCATCACTCAAGGGCGGAACCTACATCGTGGGTGCCTTCATCTACGCTACGAAGATTCCCGAGAAGTGGTTCCCGGGCAAGTTTGATTACTGGGTTCGTGGTGCCCATATTCCCGTAGTTTGTTTGTTTCCTAACTGACTAACCGAGCCCGTCCGCTTCACGCAGTGGCACAGCCATATGATCTGGCACGTCTTTGTCGTGGCCGCTACGTTGTGGCACTACTCGGCCGTCTACCACGCACACCAGTGGCGGTTGGCCTTTCCCTGTCCTAAATAAAATATGATCTTGGTCTTGCATTCTCGACTGCCCGCACGAGGATGGTGAACGTGTGCGTGGGTGGGGATTTGGTGATTGCATCACAAGAATCATCCAGAAGGGCGGCGCATGCGTGGGCGACACACCTCCTGAAGGCCGGGCGGGAGGTCGGCGCCCGTTTGGGGCCCCCGCGAAGCCGGCAACGCGCCAATCGCGCGAGGGCAGCGAAACGGAAATATCAGGGCAGGTCCGAGACTTCCAAACAAAAAAGAACGGCAGTAGCATTGCCGTTTCTCACGCAGCTTTACCCCACACAGACCATGGACTCACAGGATCTTACGCAGCTCTGCATCAACACCATCCGTGCGCTCAGGTAAGGGCCAACGCCTTTAAATGGGCTCGCTCGGATTGTCCCGATGCGGCCGTAACCTCACTCAATCATCGTGCGCGAAAGATCTTTGACACAAATTTATTTTTCTGCAGCGCCGACCAGCCTCAGGCGGCCAACAGCGGACACCCCGGTGCGCCCATGGGCATGGCTCCCATGGCTCACCTGCTCTGGACCGAATTCCTCAAGTTCAACCCTTCCAACCCCCGCTGGGTACTGCCCCCTCGCTCCGCCTTTGCCGCAGAAACATAAATAAAATATAAATATGGAAATAAATAACCAATTAAATAAAGAAACTACTACAGTGCTAATAATTCATGTACGTATTTGCTGGCGCAACAGGTGAACCGCGACAGGTTCGTGCTGTCCAACGGCCACGCCTGCGCGCTCCTCTACTCCATGCTCCACCTCACGGGCTACGACATCACTGTCGACGATCTTAAGGTACAGTCAGTACAGCATGTACGTGCGACATAGCACATTCCGTCACTCAACGCACCGTGCATGTGCTTGGCTTGCGTGCTCGGCCTCCACCAGCAATTCCGCAAGGTTGGCAGCAAGACGCCCGGACACCCCGAGTCCTTCGAGACGCCCGGTGTGGAGGTCACCACCGGACCTCTCGGTCAGGGTAACCGCTCCTCTGTCTCTAATAACGTTTCGCCGCGTGTTGTTTGTGGAGAATGCGTCAAGAGCAAACAACTGATGATCTTGCGAGACAGGTCTCTCTAATGGCGTGGGCATGGCGATTGCCGAGAGGCACCTGGCCGCCCGCTACAACAAGGAGGAGTACTCCATCATCAACAACCACGTCTTCGTGTTCTGCGGTGATGGTTGCCTCCAGGAGGGTGTTACCTCGGAGGCTTCGTCCATCGCCGGCCACCTTGGCCTGGGCAACCTGATCGTCCTTTACGATGACAACCTCATCACCATCGATGGTGCGTATGCTCATTGAGAGAGCGGCTGTATCAATGGCGTCTTTTTGACTCTTTCCCCCGTCGTGAACGCAGGCGAGACCCACCTTTCCTTTACTGAGGATGTCAAGCTCAGGTACCAGTCGTACGGCTGGCACGTGCAGGAAGTTGCCGACGGTATGGGCTCTCATCCAACGCCTGTTGCACTGCAAACCAATGATCCTCACCACGTTATGATCTCAAATCTGTGCAGGCAACCACGATCTCGACGCCATCAGGCGCGCGATCGAGGAGGCCAAGAAGGTCACCGACAAGCCTTCGCTCATCAAGGTCAGGACCACCATCGGTAAGAAATCTCTTGATGTCTCTAATCATCAATGGCGAGAAGAATGTTACCCGCTGCGCTGGCCTGATCGCTGACCCGGTAAGTTTTGTGGTTGCACAGGTTTTGGATCCAAGAAGGAGGGTACTGAGGGAGTGCACGGCAGCCCTCTTGGTGATGAAGATCTGGCCAACGTCAAGAAGAAGCTCGGCCTCGACCCCGCCCAGAAGTTCCACGTTCCCGAGGAGGTACGCGCTTGCTTTGGGGTCCTAGTCTGGTTGATTGCTCAACGTGTCTTATCGCTCCCCGGCCTCCAGGTGCGCAACTTCTACAGCAAGTTTGTGACCAAGGGTGAGGAGCTCCAGAAGCAGTGGGAGGAGCTTTTCGAGGCCTACGCCCAGAAATACCCCGAGCTCGCCGCCGAGTTCAGGCGCCGCATGGCGGGTGATCTGCCTGAGGTAAACTTCCACAGCCCCGATCGCCCTGTACTCTCCCTCGCGTATTGGTTTATCTCACATTTTAACATTCACTCCGCAGGGCTGGGAGGATGTTCTTCCTCTGAACAAGCCTGGCGGTGCCGAGGAGGCCACCAGGAAGTCCTCTGGTAAGTTAAGGCCCTGGTGTATCGTGGCGATCGACCACTTATTGTTTGTGATCACGCAGGTGTTTGCTTGAACAAGCTCGCCGAGCTGTTGCCCGAGATCGTTGGCGGCTCGGCCGATCTGAACCCGTCCACCCTCACCTACCTCACTTGCTCCAAGGACTTCCAGAAGGAGAGCCCCGAGGGCAGGAACATCCGTTTCGGTGTTAGGGAGCACGGCATGTCCGGTACAGCTCTGTCACCCCCCCAAAGAGATATTTGTCGTCCTCACCAGCGCCGTGCTTTGGCCAGCCATCTGCAACGGCCTGGCTGC
This sequence comes from Acanthamoeba healyi, assembly GCA_000826305.1. Lineage (NCBI taxonomy): Eukaryota > Discosea > Longamoebia > Acanthamoebidae > Acanthamoeba > Acanthamoeba healyi. The sequence goes on along the minus strand of CDFA01025116.1, from coordinate 100,295 downwards.
CTATGGTGGTTTCATTCCCTTCGGTGCCACTTTCCTCAACTTCATCGGTTATGCCCTCGGCGCCGTCACCCTCTCCGCCCTTTCGCACCTTCAGGTAACGAAACATGCTATGCGCTGCTGAGCACTGAATGTTCCTGTGCTGACCGATCGATCAACCACTGCTGTGCAGGTGTTCTACATCATGACTCACGACAGCATTGGTCTGGGCGAGGATGGTCCCACCCACCAGCCCGTCGAGAAGTTCGTTGTGTGCCGTTCGACTCCCAACCTCCAGTTCATCCGTCCCGCTGATGTCACCGAGACCGCCGCTGCCTACATCGCCGCCATCAAGAAAAAGCAGGGTCCCACCGTCTTCGCTCTCTCCCGCCAGGTGCGTGCTGTGTGCTGCTCAACGCTAGGATTATGGAGCGCGTAGTAGCTGACAGTTCCGCATGCGCGTGTGCTTGCTCCGTGTCCAGAACCTGCCTCCTCTTAAGGGCAGCTCTGTCGAGGGTGCCCTGAAGGGCGCGTACACCATCCAGGAGGCTGAGGGTGGCAAGCCCGACATCATCTTCGTCTCGACCGGTTCCGAGGTCTCTATTGCCGTGCAGGCTGCCGACTCCATCAAGGACAAGAAGGTGCTCATCCATCGTGAAGTGCTTCGTCCTTGAAACTGTTGTGCTGATCGTATTTTGATTGCATTAGGTCCGTGTTGTGTCGATGCCGTCGTGGGAGCTCTTCGAGGCCCAGACCCATGAGTACCAGCAGTCCGTCTTCCTCCCCGGTGTCCCGGTTATCTCCCTCGAGGTACGTTCACTCCTAGCTCCTCAGACTTCGAGGTCCTACGCAAAGACAGCTCGCGGGGCAGACACGTTGTCGCTTTCGCTTGCCGTCACCATCCTCCAAACACGAGGGTGGGCATTTGCTACATCAGCGGCTTACGCGTGTTTGAGAACTTGTCCCCCAAGGCCACGTTTCCTTTCACACCACGCGGCCTTGGTCTATGCGTTCTCGCACATCCATTCCTCTTCTCTAGTGGTATTTGTACGCTGATCGCCGCGTTCCTGTTTCCAACCTTTGGTAGGCTGGCAGCACTCTGGGCTGGGACCGCTACGCCCATGCCTCCATTGGCGTCGACAGGTTCGGTCTCTCCGGCCCCTACAAGGATGTACGTACACCCCTTACGCGCAGGCGTGGTTTCGAGTTTCTCATGAATATCCGTTTGATGTTTGCAGGTTTACAAGTACCTTGGCATCACGGCCGAGAACCTGGTGGAGAAGGCCCACATCGTGCTCGAGCACTACGCCAACAGCCCCGTCCCCGTCCTCATCCGTCCCGCCGCCTTCAAGACCAAGTTCTAGAGGAACGAGCAAGCAGTGCCTATTCTCTTACAGGCATTTACGCATCATCAACACTGAGCCACACACCCACGAGCCTTGGCGTGTTGTTCGTTTGCTGGTTGGGGCGTGTATTGGCGTGATATTGAGCTACAGCAGCGGAGGGTGTGGAGTAGTGTTCGCAGGTATGTACAGAAGGTATTCGTGGTGAGGGCAGCAAGGAGGCTGGCACATGCAAGCCTCAGCCAGCCGGAGGGAAGCGCTCGAAGACTCAATCCGCCATCCGCCTCATCAGCGTAGCGTCGGAAGTGACTCTTGGCCTGCTGCTCCCGCTGGGTGGGGCGGTGGTGAAGTGCTGAGGCGCGTAGATCGGGGGCAGCTGAGGATGGTGATGGTACACTGGGTGCATTGTTTGTTGAGCTGCGTACTGGCCGGAGTGGAAGAACGGAGGTGCGGGGGCTCCGTGCTGGGGATACGTGCTGAACAGGCTGATGTAGGGGGGAGGGTTGATCTGCGGAGCCGAGCTGCAATCGCTCTCGCCACAACCGCAGCACGCTGCTCCGCTGGGGTGCAAAGGGTAGTCCACCTGAGGGAAGCCACCGTGTGTGCCGCCACCGGTGTGGTTGGGCGACGCCCTGAGGAACTGGAGGAGGCTATCGGACACGCCGTTGGGGTAGGAAGGCCTCCTCTGAACGGAAGGTTCCTTCATGAGCTCCAGATAGCCCAGACAGTCGCTTGCATCGCCCTCCCAGTCGCTGGTCTGGTTGCCCTCACTGCTGTGCTCGTTCACTTCCTGTTGCTCGTAGTCGCTTTCCTCGTCGTCTGACTCCTTGCCGCTCTTGTGCACATCCTTTCCTCGAGCAGCATCGTCTCTCCTCTCGACCTTTACTCTCTTCTTGAGAGGGAGCTTGGGCAGCCTCCCGACCGAGGATGACGGGACGGGCTCTACAGCTGCCATGCTCCTGGCGTCGATGAAGGTGGGCACTACGGCAGACCGCAAGACCTGGATCTCAGGAGGAACAACAGGTGCTAGGTGGCGAACCATCTCCTGCTGCTGCTGCGGCACCATCGGAGTTGGCACCGGCTTACGTTGCAAGCCCTTGTAGCAGTGCTTTGTCTGGCCGCGAGGACCCAGCCGATTGCACGTGATGTTCTGGAAAGCCCTGTGTCAACCCTCAACGTCAGGCCACCACCGCTTCATATCATCACACAAGAGACCCAGGATCACGTACTGGTGAAGGATCTTGCCCAGCATGGCCTTGGACAGTGGTTCCTTGTCACTGACCTCGCACAGGTGCAAGTAGTCCGTATAAACGTCTTCCTTGGGAAGAGAGCCGAGGTAGTTGATTTGATAGGTAGCTGTCATCCTGTGTGCGTATTGTGAAGAACGGGACAGATCAAGAAGTTACTCACCAGTTCCAAGATGAGGGGTAGAAGGAGTGCGTCTCACCAAGCAAGCAGTTCGTGAATCTTATGAGCGCGATTGGCGTAGCATTCCCCCTTGACGCGCTCTGCCATGCGGTGAGGCTCCTCGACGGTGAAGGTGAGCGGTTTGGGAAAGGGCACGGCCAGGAAGCCTCCCGACCGGATTTTGGGGTCCCCTCCCATCATCGTAGCATGGCTTGATGAGTCGATAGACGCAACGGACTGATGATCCACCGGCATCCTCCGGAGGAATCCTTGGGAGAGACCTAGAATGCTCCCGCTTCCCACGACAACCTCCTCTTCATCTATCTTTTTCTCGGTTTCTCGCTGCCTCTTCATCGCTCCCGAATTCTTTTCTGCCTGGTGTTGTCGTGTTGCTGGTCTCCTGCCTGAGTAGATGTGGCCTCGTCTGCTGCACCGACTCCTGTCTCTGTAGCTGGGTATCTGTGCATGCACGCACGCCCTCGCGCAGTTGGCAAGCGACAACGAGACCTCGGTGCTTCCTAAACAGTACTACCCTGCCAACAACCGTAAAAAGCACCCAAAAACGGAGTGGCGACGCTTGGCGCTAAAAGGGAACATTGCAAATAAGAAAATAATAGAGAAAATGAGGATAGTGCTAATTCATCATTGGTTACAAGTTCCGACGGGCTCCGTTTTTTGCGCGTGTGGCAGAGCAAACCAATAGTGGGATAAAACCGGCAACGATTTATACCTTGGGACACAAGGAATGCTGCGTGTGTTCTCATCGAGAGAATATTGACTGAAAATCAATTGGCGCGAACGGTAACTAGGAAGATCGGTTGCACGTGCGACGATCCAGATAACTAAGGTGCAAATCGACATAAATTTCGTGATCGGCATTAATGTTATCTCGCCTTCCATAAGACGCCATCCTTGCGCTCTACGCGGAACGGTCACGGTGTCGGCTTGGGTCTGATGAATCACTTGGCTGTGCCGCGAACGTTGCACCGGGGTAGCGCGGAGGGTTGAATGTTGATGGGTGGATTGCCCCAGGCGGGTAGTGCAGCTGATGGGTTTGTCGATTGTCGCCGTGCCGGTGCTGAAACGGTAGCCGGTGCTGATCGTACTGGTCTGATGAGGATGGAGCGCTCATTCTCGTGGCCTCACCTGCACTCGTGTCGTAGAGGAGGCTATCCACGTTCGAACTCCACGCGCCGCCCGAGTTATGGATCCCGCTGGATTGCTGTAGCGTGCCTGCCGCCGTCGGGAAGGGAGAAGGATAGGAGCCAAGGTGCTGCTCGCTCGTCGCGGTCGTGTAAGGGTAGAAGCGTCCGGATGAGGGATGATGAAAGTGCTGCAGGGGTGGCGTTGTGTGTGAGAGCGAGTGGAAGAGTGAGGGAGGCGACGCCAGCGGGTGGTGGTGCGAAGAAGGTCCCGATGCCGTGAAAGGAGGATAGGGCGAGAACGAAGGATTGAAGGAAGGCTGGTAGACCGGGAGCGGAAGAGAGGAAGAGGCGAAGCTGGGGATGGGGCTCGGTGGTGGGGAAGAGGTGCTCGCGTTGCTCCCGATGATCGCAGCCCCTGGCCCAGAGGGAAATGAGGGCGAGGCAAACGATGAAGAGGATTCCGGCGACAGAGAGGTGGCCGTAGCTGGAAGGTGAGACGACAGCGCCGGAAGAGATCCGAAATTGGTGTACCAAGGGTAGCTGCCTCGCGCACTGCCGCTCTTGGTGGTAATGGCGCTTTCGTGTTGGCTAGGCATGGTGGGGCTGTCGGTCCCCGAGTAAGAGTAGTCGTCAGCTGGTCGCCGCTGGCCCTCGGGGCTGCTGTCTTCTTCTTCATCGCTCAGCGGGATCTGTCTGTGCAGCCAACGGTACGAGTGCTTTGTCGAACCTGTGTGTACCACAGACAAGCAACGTTGGTGTAATGCTGGCGAAGAGTCCTAGGCCACCAAAGAAACTTGGCCAGTAACGCGGAGGGCACCTCTGCGGCCAAGTCGGTTGCAGGTGATGCCGGGGAAGGCGACATGCACGATCTTGCCAAAGGTGGCGCGCGCCATGGCCGATTTGCCCTCACTCGCGCACATCTGAGCGTAGTCCTTGTAGACATCTTCCTTTGGCGTGGACAGGCCAGAGTTGGCCACCACCCCGTATGTCTCCTGCAGCCTGTGTGCTCCAGCGCCTGAGCGGATCTCTCACTTCGCGCGAGAAAGAACGAAAGCGAAAGAGAAGCGCTCGGGGAAATGTGACAGATGCGATGGCGTGCAGCTCACGTGCGAACGTAGACAAGCAAACGAGGGAGAGATAATTGTACGGGGAGCAAATAAAGCCCCTTTCAATATTTACGGATGAGTGAAGGTGGGAGTACCAGAGGATAACTGCCTGCCGTGAATGCACGTTGGGGCTTTGCTGTGTGAAGTCTCCCGTGTAGGTGGGTGTTCGTCGCCCGCCTGTGGCTGGCGCGCTGGTGGTGGATGAGCAGGAAGATGAGGAGCTCGTTGCCTTCTTCTTTCCAACTCCGTCGCTGTCGTTCTTTCTCGCGCGAAGTGATGTGCTCTCGGGACTGTCTTGGTTTCTCTCTCGTCGATCCATCCCCTGGCGCGTCGGTTGCCGACCGGTGTAAAGAAGGTGCTTCTTGCGAGCACAAAACAGCGTGAGTTCGGTGTCTGTGTGTGGGCTTGGAACGAAGAAGAGGGGAAGAAGCAAGGAGGCAGGAGGCTGTTCGCCCCACGCCTACACGCAGCTGAGTTGCGTTCCGGTTCGTGGTTTGTGCATCGTTTCCTAGGTGCCCGCTTGCCGATTTGCGCTCACGTGCCGTGTCAGGACGTCCCCAAAATCCACCGCTGGTGTGGCGGCAGAAGCTGCCCAAAGACGAGCGAACAAGACTGGTTGAGCACGACACCGTGGTGCCAAACCCTCATCACCAAACGCGAGGAAAAGTTTTCAAGCTGCAAAGGATCCTTCAGCAACAAGGTAAGATTGTCCATCAATAGGTCCATGCACACGGATCCTGAGCTCAGTACCGCCGGCTGCCAGCGGTGGAGAAGAGGACGACCTTCTTCTTGTCCTTGCCGCCGTTGCCTCCCTTCTTGGCCTGGCTGGTAGCGGCAGCTTCGAACGTGGGGAAGGCCTCATCCTTCCATCCTGACCACACAGCATTGCTAGCCACTTGCGAGAAGGTCGGCGTCCCGGACGGCTGCAGCGAGCAGGAAGAGAAGAAAAGATCAGAGATGTGAGCTGTAAAGAGGTAACTGGAGCGGCGAGAGTGCACCTTGGGCTTTGGTGCGGGTGCGGCAGGTCTGCTGCTAGAGGATGAAGACATGCCCGCCGTAGCAGTAGTGAGCTGCTTCTTAGCCCACGCTCCTTGTAGACCTGCAAATGACAACATCAATCGATTAGATCAAACGCCATTCTATAGTTAACTTCAAGCAAAAGGGGCTTACCGCCAGAGGTCACTTCACCGGAGGGCGAAGAATCTAACGTGGCTGAGGCCGGAGTCGTAGGGATGCTTACTGGTGGCGTAGCTGCGGCCTGCGCCCTAGCCATCTGTTGGCTCTCCTCGAGAGCTGCCGCCAGAAGGGCGTCTTCATCCACGAGTGTCGGTGCTGGCCTTGCCTGTTCGTTGCTGCTTCCTCGCTCCCGCTTCAACTGCGCGCGTTTCGTCTCGCGGAACTTGAACTCATCGGCGAATGAGGCTATGGTCTTGTCCGAAGCCAATTCACCCAGCTCTATCTCGCAGAACTGGAACTGGGTGGAAAGAGGCAGGTGGCCCACGATCATCTTCCTCCTCTTCCTGCAGGACCTGTTTGTTAGCACGTGATGCTGACAACATAGAGGAAGGAGTGGCGCAGGCCATACCTCATCTTCTCGTTTTGTGTGATCTCCTCGAGCTGCAGGACCTTGGCCTCAATGATTGGCGGCAGCTTATCAAAGCTTCCGCCCGCTTCCTTGTGCAGGCACCGAAAGTTAAGCGGGTGCATGAAGATGTTTTGTCCATCGCTGGCCTGGTAGAAATAATAAATATCGGGCGACGAGGTGATCGCTGACCCTCCGTCCGCTTCGTTCTTCTCGGATCCGTGCTCGTTCTCTTCCTCCACGTCTGCTTCCTCCACATCGTGTTCAGTTTCGGACGCACTGGATGGCCGGCTTCCTCCTCGGATTGTGCTCTTCTGCTGTACACGAACAACCGATGGTGTAAGGAGTGGGGAATGGGATGTACTCTGGCAATGAAGACATGAGCACCTTTTCCTCTCCCTCTCCCTCACTCCCAATCGACTTGCTCCTTCCCCGCGACGCCTTAAGCTCCTGCACAGATAAGGCGCTTTGGGTCAGATGAGCTCAGGAATCAAGATAGGCACCAAGTACCGTGAGTTTAACAGAGCTTTCGAGTTTCTTGGTGTTGAATGTCTCTCGTCTCTCCTGCAACGATTGCAGCGCGCTTTCGATGTAGGGCACCGCTTCGTAGTCCTGCAAAGCACGTGACTGCGCGAGAACCTCGTTGAGATCCTGCTGTTCCTTGTCGAGGATGGGTGTAATGTCCTCGACCAGCACGAGACGACTGAAGTTAGAATCTTGGTCGTCATGGTGCAGCAGCGCCTCGATAGGTCGCCAATGTGCCGAGGGCAGTGCCACCTGGAGCGAGGGAAGGGCGAAACAGGAAGATTAAAAACGGGGGGCGAGAGCGTAGCCAGCGCGCGTTTGCTCTTCCCGAGTTTGATAAGTCTCGTGCGTACCGTGCAGTCCTTGTGTCGCCGCATGAGGGTGAACTTGATTGAGTCCCCTTCATGATATTCAGGTACAAGCTCGATGGAGGTACTCTTGAGGTGCTTCGTCGACACCGAATCAAAGCATATGGGGCACTTGCGCCAGCCCTTCTGCGCCATACCGAGATAGCGGTTGACGCAACTCCAACAGTAAATGTGACCGCACTTGGTCATCTTTCTGTTACGACCACCAGCGCGATAAGTCGCCAAATGCACAAACACAGGGAGTCATGATGCTCGGGATCCGTACGGGGCCATTGGCACATCCAGGCAGATGGGGCAGTTGTAGGGCACGGGAGTTTGAAGCACGATCTGCTCGATCTCTGTGTATATCAAGTTTAGCTGTTAACGTGCAAGAAATGCAGACAAAGAAAGGGCAATGAAGTCAGGACGTCGCTCACCGTCCCAATCGACCAACTGATCAGTCTCGTAGAGATGGCGTAGATAGTCACCGCCAGCATTCACAACGAAACGATAGCTGGCGCGGGGAAGGAGCTGTCAGCACACGCACGTTTTATGCGATAGCGCGCAAGTGAAGCGCGTACTTGGCCTGCAAAAAGCGCTCCTTCTTGAACTCGACCACGGGCGTGCGCCGTCTGGCAGGCGTAGACCAGTCATGGACGGGAGCACGCTCGTAGGTGAAGTTGAGTAGATAGTTGGCCGGTATCTTGTACTGATCCGAGCGCGATATCTTCCTCTTTTCCTTCTTCTCGCGACGCCGAGGCTCAGCCGGCACCTGCACACCATCGATTCCCTTGCTGTCTTAGACCAATAGCTGATGTTGCGCGCGTGCGCGTGCGGAAAAGAGTGTCACGACACTAGAGCAACAACATCATCGGAAGAACGTACCTCATGCGGTAGAGGATAGGCAGAGCTAGCGGGTGCTGAAGCAGAGAGGCTGACAGGTGCAGCTGAGGGCGGGGAGGGCCTGAACGAGGGCGCGTTCACGTTGAACCGGTGCTGCTGCTGCGGCGAAGAGCCACCCCTCGACGCGGGCGAAGAAGGCGGCGCGCCGTGATAGTCGTGGGGGTACTCTGGCTCTGAACCCGACGATGGAGAGAAGTCGCCCTCGTAGAAGAAGTCAGCGTTGCCAGCGCGTGCTTCGGCCTTTCTCGATCCGCCACCGCGAGCGCCCTCGCCGCCACCTCGGGAACGGCGGCCGCGTCCTGCGGGACCACTGGCAGCGCCGTTGCTGCGCTGCTGTCCGCCTCCTCTCCTCGGCGGCGCTGCATTCGGCGCTGGCGCTGATCGCCGCACTCGACCAGACGCACGATTTACGTCGGCACCATTGTTTGAACTGATTCGTTCCTGCGTTCTCTCGATCTCGGCCATTCTCTTCCTCTGCGACTCTCAACTGTGCAAGTTCGATTCGATCAAACAAAAATTGGCAATGGTGTATCACCTCTCGCCTTTGTACAAGATGCTATGGACAGATAACGAAATTAAACTTGTGAAGTCTCGAGAGAAAAGGAAGAGTGGAGCCGAGAGAGGCAGGCGCTGGAAGGAGGATGGCAAGTGAAGCGTGTGAGCTGCTCGCTGAAGTCGTAGAAGAATGCAGCACCAGGATCTACTCAACGTGTGAGTTTATCAGATGGAGATGCAAGCAAACGAAAAAAACCAGAAATCAAGACACAAAATCGCAGTGTTGGTTCTTGCCGACAGAAGAAATATGCTGAAACGCCATACCATAGTTTGAATGTCTTGAAAGACATTAGATTTCTGTCGACTTCCGAGTTTCTTCCTCTTGCAGGAAGGGAGATTACAAGGCAAGCAGTGTTCTTGTCCGGCTCTTCGTTCCTCCGGCTGCATCGCTTGCTTGCTCTTTCAGAGTTGCGCGGACGCTCTCCTGCTCCCTCAATTCTTGCTCCAGAGCGCTCGGAATCACTTCCTACCCCGACACTCTACCGGCTCGAAAATCATCAGATTAATCTTCCGCTAAAATGTCGATGTTGCAGCAGCAGCTCAATCAGAGGAGGCAGGGGCCACTCACAGTCCCGGACAAGAGTGTCCCCACCAAGGCCTCTCTCCTCTTCGATCAGGCCAAGGCCGAGCACCTCGACCTCGAAACCATCCTCAACATCGGAACCAATGGATTAATGGAATTGCGCAAGTACGATGAGAGATTCGCCGCCTTCGAGGAGACCCTCTTCAATCCGTCGGCTATGACTCTCGCGCGACCACAGATGTCCAAGGAGGCGATTCAGAAGCTCGACAAGTCCGTCGACCAGTTCCTCATGCTCTTGTCGCCCTATTTCCTCCTCAAGCCCGCCCACAAGGCCATCGAGTGGCTGCTTCGTCGCTACCAGTGCGTTTTTCCCACTCGACCCTCTTTTTGTGTTCTCGCCTCGTGCGTTGCGTTCGATTCTCATTTTATGCGGTGTTGTCTCTAGGATCAATGTGCACAACGTCACTTCTCTGATCAAGTGCATCCTGCCCTACCACGAAACGGCTCTGTTCGTGCGCGTGGTGCGCCTGTGCAAGCTCGGCGAGGAGTGGCTCTTCCTCCACAACGTCAAGAAGTACAAGACCAAGATGGATCGTGCCACTCTCGTGCAGAACTGCCTCAAGGACTCACACCTCTTGAACTTCATCTGTGAGCTTGTGGTACGTTTTGATCACTTATGCTACCTGACTATGTGCACCGTGCTGTGACTGACCAGCTGTCCGTTCTCGTTTACAGTCCAAGGGTGCTCCGCAGCAGGAAGCTAAGCCGCAGCAGGTGTCGGAAGTCCACCTGACTCTCTACGTGGCGACCGTGCTCGAGGCGATCGCACGCACCGCCAAGGTCACCGACGACCTCTTGCACATTCTTCTGCCGCACATCCTCACTGGTACGTCGAAAGTGCAACGTGGTGTGGAGGCGTCACTGTGCTAATGCCCATCGGGTGGTCACACATTCATTTCAATCGTAGGTCTGAAAGCGCAGAACCATCGTAACTTCCAGATGGCCACCTACATGATCGTGGCGCAGCTGTCGACCAGAACTGTTCTCACCCCTAAGCTACTCTCCACGCTGATCAAGGCCATTGCCAAATACGCCACCGAAGGTACAAAGACTCTTTTGTTTGCCTCAAGATGAGTCAAGCGCTTACACTGAGCGGCGTCACATCACCAGGCACTCAGCTGGACGCCCTTACGGCTCTGATTTATCTCGCTCAGACACAAGAGATCGAGTCTCTCGGCGATGCTTTGCAGCCTCTGCTGTCTTACCGTTCGCTGGCTCTTTTGCTGGCCGATCTCTCCCAGAAGTTTGATACCTCCAATTTCCTTCGCCTCTTCCTGAACGGCCTTCTGTCTCACTGGTACGCACGTCGGTCCTGCTTCATGTCACGCGCTTGTCAATCTGATGACTTTATGGTGATGACTATGCAGTACCACATCGGATGAGACCCATGCCGAAGTGTTCAAGCAGATCTTGCAGTATGTTGCTCTGGAGAACTTCGTTCCGGAGATGATCACAATGCTGCTCGACACCTACGTTGCTCACTGTCGTGACTCGGATCAGGCTAGCGAGGAGACCAGTGCGTTTTTCTGCAACTCTTCTTTTAGCTCCTGTTGATTTAGTGCAGTGCACCTCACCAACACTCGGCCCTAACAGGCGAAAGTATCAAGCGCTATTTGAACATGATCGACATGAGGTATCCCTCGCAGCTCGATGCGGGCCTCAACACCGCTCTGCAGTCGCTTCGTGCGGCTAGCGGCTCCGAGAGCAAGAGAGCGAGGCGCAAGAGGCGTAACTCCGCCACCAAGAAGGGTGAAGCCGCCGAGAACGGGGAGACGATGGAAGAGGCCGTCCCTGTGAAGCCCACTCAAGTCGAGGACCAGGTCCTCAAGTTCATTTCTCTCACTTTCCGAGTACGTGAAGCCTTTCGTTATGCACTCCAAGTGGGCTATCCTAACTAAGCTTTTGCATACCCAAGGGTACATCGCACCAAATGCTCGAGGGCTCCTCCACCACGCTCTTCCTGGCTCTGCAACACCCCGATGAGGAGATACGTCTTCTGGCCGTCAAAAAGGTCGTTGCTCAGCTCATCGAGGGCAACATGGCCGACGAGCAGCTCGAGGACTTCGTTCAAGACGCCCTACTAGAAAGGTTGATGGACGAGTCGCCCAACGTAGTGTGGCAAGTATTCCAGGTCTTCGACGCTATTCTCGATAAGAATGAGCCCGAGGCTCTGTTCAAGCAGCTGAGCAGCATCATCACGAGTACGTTTGATTTGCATCTGGGCTTACTTGGTGCAACAGTCCTAACTTGGTTACGTGGGGTTATGTTCACCACAGGCCAACACTCTACGGCTGACGTGAAGACCAGGGCGCTCGAGATTTTAACCTCCAGTTTCCTGAAGAAGCATCCCGCCTACATGCGCGCTGTTCAGTCGATCCTGTTCGATTCTTTGCTGGCACAGGGCCGCAAGGACAACATCAACTTCTTCATCAACGCGATCAACATTGCCGCCATCCTTGCCTCGGAGCACAAGGGCACGATTTTCGAGGGCATCGCAACTGCCGCCGAGGGTGTCGAGGACTTTTATGACAAGGACGAGAGCGAGGTTCAGCGGGTCGATAACGCAATCAAGGTTCGTCTTGCATCGGCATTATGCGATCACATCATATTTCGTAAACGTTAACATTTGATCCGTAGGGTAATGTGCTGGTGATCAATGCGCTGGCGAAGAACGTCCACTCCAGGCCTGCTACCTTCTGCCCTCTGCTCACGTCGTTCGTCAACAATGACCAAGTACGTAACACATGCATTTGGTAACATGACACCTTATTTCTCACTTCACGTGCACGCTCGGTACCCAACAGGGCAAGCTTCTCGCGCTGCTCGTCCTCAACAAAGCACTTGCTCTCGACAGAAAGGATGCTCAGGATCAAAAGAGGAATCCAATCCGCGAAACTCTCTTTAAGATCCTTCAGGACCACTGCTCGCTGTCAGACTTGTTGTCCGGCAATGGCATCACCGCCCAGGAGGCCAGCCTTTTCAACCAGGACCTTTCGGCCGCTCTAGAGTCGGTGCGCCGCACTTCTGCACGACATCAGTGAGCGATGACGTGGTGCTGATACTCTTACTTGGTGTATACAGGGCGTTCCGTCGCGTGAGCTGTTTGAGCACTTCCTGTTGGCAGCTAGACCCTATTTCTACCCCATTGGCAAGCCCGAGGAGGAGAGAAGGCAGGCCGAGCATGCGCTCTATCTTTTCTGTCTTCACAACATCACCGATTCCTTCGCACCGAAGCCCACTACCAACGAGGTGCGCCTGCTCTCGCGTTAGCCTTCCCCATCCGTGTCCGAAGCGGATATGATGCTAGTGATTTCGACTACAAAGGATCGTAAGGGAAGTAAGTCTCTTACGGGCACTGCCGACATCTTCATGACTTTACCTGATTTGCCGTTTCCTTCCAGCCTCTATGAGCAAGCTATCATTGTTGTATGCTAATCCGCCTCTTCCTTTCTCCACAGTTTCCGTTGGTCAAGAAGCTCTTTGTCCTCTTCCTCTCGTCGCCTTCGTTCGACCTGTTCGCACCGCACATCAAGGTGCTAGCCTCGCGCATCTCCGCACTGACTTCACTGCCGCTGTTCTTGTCCTCCTTTGTTGCCGCACGTGGTACGCACCTGATCCCCTTGGCTGGCTTGCTTGCTTTATAACTTGAAGCGATCCCTCTGAACAAATGACCTTTGCGCCTTCAGAGGACAAGGTGTTGTTCGAGGACTGCCCGCTGCAGGTGCAGACAAGATGCATCAAGCTCCTCAACACATACCTCATGGCCTTCCTCCCGACATCGACCAAAGAAGCTGCCACTGCGGGTACCGACGGCAAGGATGCAGCCAAAGAGGCCATGAGCGCGGAGCATTTGAAGGCTCTGAAGGACCGCGAGCCCGAGCTGCAGGAGATCCTGGTGCGCTTCTTCGTCGGCCTCGAAAGCGACGACAAGGAGATTCGCGTGTCGACCTTCTTTGCGATGTCTACGCTCGCCACGCTGCTTCTTCGCCTGTCACCTACCTCCAAGTTGCTGGGCAAGTTCATTCGTGTGATCGCGACTCGCAAGGCCGACTTCATCATCGACAAGACCTTCCTGCGTACGCTCTTCAGTCATCTGCTGAGCGAGCCGACGACCGCAACCACCGACGACACCAAGACCGTGCACTACGCCCTGGCCGCCCAGTTCACTGCTGAGGAGAGGACATCGCTCCGCACTTTCTTGTTCGGCTTCCTCCTCCCTCGCGAGCAGACGCCTAAGTATCTGCGAGTCTTCTTGCTGCACCTCTTCCGCGAAGTGGCTGCACCTCAGCTAGTCGCTATCACACACGATATCGTCCAGAGCTTGATGACGACGATCGCCAACGGCCAGAACCTCAGCTACTTCGATGCCAACATGATGCAAATGATCCTTACCACTTCGCTGAAGCCAGCCAGCATCGCTACGTTCAATCACTACGAGGGGGCCAAGGAAACCAAGACAGAGCTGCGCAATGGCACCAAGTATCTGGCCGCCTTCTTCGAGGCTCTCAAGTCGGCTGCGTCGATTTCCTTCAGCGACAGCGACCAGATCGTCCAGCGCAGTGAGTTCCTCGTAGACTACGTCTCGCCGCGTCTCTGCCTCCTCAAGAGCCTTGTGGAGACCAACGGCTTCCTCTTCATGGCTGGCCTCTCGTTGGCCAACAAGAAGGTCCTATTCATGCACTTCATCGAGATTCTCCTCGAGTCTTCGTACATCCCCGTCCCGCCCACTGGCGAGGGTGCCGCCAAGACCGACGAAGGTAAGCACCCTCTTCCCTCTTGACTTGAAATCCTACCTTTGCCTAACATGCGCATGTACCATCTAGTTGTGGAGAACACCTACCCCAAGCAGAAGAGCGTTGACGTCAACGTGGTGGATACGAGCAAAACCATCATCAAGTCGATCATTCGCGCGATGAACCTATCGTCGGAGCTCATCCTCCGATGCCTGCAGGATCAAATTACGATTGCCCGCAACAAGGCCCGATCCGACCAACGCAAGGAAGCCAAGGCGACCGACGCAAACGACGATACCGGTGCGGTAGGCAAGAAGTCAAAGTCGCGGCGCACCACGGCAGAGGGGGTCGATGACGAAGACGAAACCGAGCAAGCGTCGTCCAAGAGGGCTCGAGTGTCGACCGCCAAGGAGCAGGAGGCTGAGAGCGATAAGAGCGCTGCGGCTAAGTCGGCCAACGAAAGGAAGCAGGAACTGCTGGTTATGCAGCGGCTCAATCTCATCCTGGAGATCATTCTCTCACAAATCCCCTTCATACAAGACAAGCCTGTCTTGCTCCAGCCTCTCGCTTCGTTGCTGGATATCCTCGTACAGGGCCAAAAGAGGGAGGCCACGCCCGAAGAAGGTAACCTGCCAGCCAGCCTCTTTATCTCTTGCCTGTTTGTTTATGTGTGTGCGCGCGCCCGCGGCGAACACTGAGCTCACCACCATCCGTGCCTTTTGCCGAACGTGCAGAGGACAACGAGTACACGAAGCAGCTCATCCTGTCGTGTCTGGAGAGCATCACTCAACACATTTATGCCGAGTTGCACTCCAAGGCCGAGCACGAGATGGAAACGGAGCAACTCCCTGTTGCTAACGCTGAGAAGGCGAAGACCATCGAGAAGCAGTACAAGGGCGCACCTGAGACAATTGTCCAGTGCATCCGAGGTACGTGGTGACCACCCTAAACACTTGTTCTTAGTAGACAAGTACCCTGATTGTCCTTTCGTTTCATTCCTGCAGTTACCAGCAACACCCGCACACAGAACAAGGCTCTTCTTGCTCTCGGCGCTGTGGCCACGCTCTACCCAGACCTTGTGCTGCGTCACGTGATGCCTGTGTTCACGTTCATGGGAGCATCGACGATCAGACATGACGACAACTACACCTTCACTGTCATGCAAAAGTCTCTCCGCGCGATCCTGCCTTCCATGGTCAAGCAGGGTGGCATCGGCGTCTCGGACGTCCTTCGCATTTTCGTGGACAACTTCAAACATGTGCCTCTCCACCGTCGTCTGCACCTCTTTGCCTCGGTGCTGCAGACACTGTCCCTCAAGTACTTGCCGGACCTTCTCCTTCTGTTCCTCGTCAAGCACGTTACCCAGGTACAACTGCCATCATCATTCCTCGGAAGTGAAGATATGCTCACACCTATCGATGCACAGGGCCCGCAGGAGCAGACTCAGATGAAGCTAGATCAGTCGGTTTCTATCGATGAAAACGACCTCGTTGATCTTGAGGTACAGAATCGGCTTGTGTCTCACCGGTACACTTGGCAAATTGGTCTGACCCTACGGCGTCCCAAAAACAGGAGGAAACGACGATTCCCGGCTTCTGCCACAGCCTGTGCGAAAAGATTCCCGTCTCGGATCTGTGCTCTTCGTTCGTGCCTCTCGTCGAGGCCATCGCTGATGACCTCGAGGTGAAGACTTTCGACGTTGCCAAGTACTGCGACAAGAGGTGCGGTGTCCTCACGCCCGTTCGCTCTTCCTTTACCGAACACGCATTCTCATCACCATTCATCTTTGCAGCAAGATGAATAAGCCTCAGATCATTGAGTTGGAGCGCACCGTGATTGACTTCATGCTGGACCACTTCGCCTCGAAGCCATTCCTCAACTCGCTGCTCAACATGAGCGCTACCCAGATCCGTTCCATGCAGCCCATCTACTTCTCCCTCTTCAAGCGTACACTCGCCTACGCTCAGCAGTGCGCCAACCACGTCGTACGTATCCCTCCTCCTCCTTCGATCTGTCTTACCTTCCTTCGTGCCTGACACGCTCTTTGATGCGGCACACTGCTCTTCAGAACGAGCTTAAGGGTAAGAAGGGCAAGACGGCCAAGGCGCAGGTCGAACTGTGGACCAACCAGACTCAGGGCTCGTACGAGGTCATTCGCATGCTCAACTCCTTTATGTCTACGCCCATGTTCCTCGCGACGGTGTCCGATCTTCTGGTTCACCCTGACTCTCAAGTACGTCCGCACGTTAACATTGTTTACCTCTGTCTAGCAATCTTAACGGCCAATGTGCCGTGCTTACAGATGCGCCAGCGAGCTTTGGAGCTGTTCAATGAGAAGGTCGAGGAGCAGAAGTCACTGCAAGAAAAGAAGTCTGAGGCTGAGGGTCAAGTCAACTCGACGAGGTTGTTCCTCGACATGGTTCCTAAGCTTGCTGACATTGTCAGGGACAAGGACACGGTATGCCCTTCGATTGATCTGCATCTTTCTCGACGCCTTTCCTCAGCACAATGCAGCGTCGCTTACCATTGCATTGCTCAACGCATACGTATCAGGCTGAGGACATGGCCCTTACGAAGCAAACAGCTCTTCTGTCGCTGGAGATCCTGTCGCGCAGCTTTGCCGCCGCACACCCGACACAGTTCCTTGGCCCCACATTCGACATCGTGTCGGCTGCAATGCGCCATGCCAATCCGAGCGTACAGGGCTCGGCGCTTATCTGCCAGGCTGCCATTTGCCTCCAGCTTGGCGCCAAGATGGTGCCCAAGATTCCCAAGTTCATGCCGCAGGTCATCGTCATGCTCAGGAAGATCTTTGCGCCCAAGGACGAGGCCAACAAGGAGCAGACCTCCACGGACGAAGCTTCCATCAAGGACGGTAAGCTTCCTGGCTACACATGGTGCTATCAGTGCAGATTGGTTTAACTCAGTGGAGGGGGTTTCAGATGCCAACCGCAAGCTGTTGCAGGTCAGCACTCTGTCGGCCTTGCAGGTCACCATCGATGGCATCGGTCAGTTCCTCAGCCCGTACCTCCGAGACATTATCCAGATCGTGATTTCTATTCCCGACAACTACGCCACTCCTCAGGTAACCTCTTTCCTATGTTGCCGTATCGCTGTTGGCTTCCTCCCTTCGAATCTATCCTCACGTATTTAATCACCGCAGGTCGTGGATAAGGTGGGTAACGTGCTGTCAGCGCTCGCCACTAAGGTGGAGGCTCGCTTGGTCCTACCGCCCATCTACCTTTCGTCCCAGTTCTTCAAGCAGGCTACCCCTTCGGTACATCTGCTTCACCGTTTACATGGGCACTAGTCTAACATGCTCATCATACTAATCTGTGTCTTATGAAATGTCACGTGCTGCAGACTCTCTGCCGATTCGCGACGTGGGTGGGCAGCGTGCTCTCTGGAATGGCGCGCGATACTGTGCAGACGCACCACGATCGTCTCTTCAAGTTCTTCCTCGACTTCTTCGACTACAGGCGCCTCTCCCAGGTGCACGAAAAGGTTTGACCTGGACCCTCTGCCCTCAACAGTTGGGAATTTATGGCTGATCGTACATTGAACACAATCTCAAGGCTAAGAAGGACGTTAAGGCCGAGAAGGAAGTGGCCTCGGTGGAGGATTCTTTCATCGACGCATTCCTTCATATGGTGATGAAGCTGAGCGAGCTCAGCTTCAAGCCTCTCTTCTTGCGCGTAACCCACTGGATTGCCGAGACAGTCGACGCCAAGGCGGGCGAGGCTCAATCCTCGACCTTCCCGCGCCTCTTCACGTTCTGGCGTCTCGCCAACGCTCTCGCTGACAAGCTCAAGGCACGTTTCCCACTCATTTGTTGTTCTTGAAATGCGGTGTACGTTTTACTGATGTTCTCTGTGATGCTCGAACAGTCTATCTTCGTACCGTATTATGGATACTTGCTGGATGATGCAGTAGCATACCTCACCAACGGCAAGGACGTCTTCGGCGAGAAGGAGGAAAGCGAGGACGAGGAAAGCGACGAGGACGCTGTGCAGATTATGAAGTCGTCGACCAAGAAGGCGACGACTGACAAGAAGGTTGCCAAGGCGGTCATGCCCGAGAAGCGACGGGTGGAGCAGAAGAACGAGTTCCTGTCGCTCATCATGGCCTCCCTTCACAAGTGCTTCCTCTACGATGCCGAAAACTTCATCACCGCGGACAAGTTCGACCGGTACGCATAAATTGCTCCAGGCTTGCTTAGTGGACCAATCGCACTCACGCCTCGTTCGCCTTCATCATTACAGCCTCGTGCCGGCGCTCGTGGCCCAGATCGAGAACAACACGGGCTCGCTGAAGGAGTACCAGGCGCGCGTGACGGATCACCTCATCCCGGCCATCTCTCAGTTGGCCATCAATGTCGGTGACGATGTACGCTTTCCCTGTCTCCACTCAGCACAGCATCAAAGCGCTTCCACTCACCCGTTCGTTTGCCCAACCACATGCAGAAACTGTGGAAGTCGCTCAACCACCAGGTGTTGCTCACCACGAGGAGCAGTGCCGCTCCGATCCGTTTCGCCGGCCTCAAGGTGGTGGAGGCCTTCTACCAACGTCTCGGCGAAGAGTTCCTTCCCCTCTTGCCCGAGGTACTTGCTCTTCCCCCCGCGATCGTGCAGCGAATCTCGGTTTCATTTTCTGTGGTGAAGCCAAGAGCTGACCTTTACCTTCTTTCGCCAGACCGTCCCCTTCCTGGCGGAGCTCATGGAGGACAGCGCGATGGAGGTGGAGCAGCTTTGCCAGGAGGTCATCGCCCTCATCAACAAGTACCTGCCCGAGGGCGAGTCCATTGCCTCCTACTTCCAGTGAGCGCCAGGCGACTCACGCGCACATCGAGCAGAGCACCCCTTGGTGCAAATTTACGCCAGCATGTGTTACCCTCACCATCTCGCGTTGCGCCAAAGAGTAGAAATACCATGAATTCCGTCAAACCTTGCCTCGGGGGCCACAGGCGACTGCCGCGAAGGCCAGCCGAAAGGGGTCGGAAAGACGAGTTCGATTTGACGTTCGTTCTGCCGTCCCTCTGCCTCGCTTTTCGTGCCCCCCCCCCACGCGTTCGTCCTCCGGCTCGGCAGCTAACGGCTGGCTGTCTATAGAACCGAGCGGACGCAGAGGGACTTGATTTGATTCAACAAGGAGAGTGATTACGAGGTTAAAAATCAGAGGAAGGACATCATATCACGAGACCCGCTTCGCCAATTCTTCAATTGCGTTCGGCCATTTGATAAAGATATTTCGAGACAGAACTGGGAGGGTGACCAACCGGCATCATGGCGGACCTGTTCGGGGAGGAACCCGATAAGATCTACCAGATTGTTGAAGAACTCGGGCGAGGGTATGCCGAACCCCCCC
>CDFA01025116.1:44281-80673 GCA_000826305.1 Acanthamoeba healyi | reverse complement strand
CCCCCCCAAATTGTGGTCCGAGGCGTGCTTGTGCGCTATTTACCCACCCCTTTATGGTGCACAGACAATTTGGTAAGGTCTTCAAAGGTCTCAAGAAAGACGACGGAGAGGTGGTTGCCATCAAGATACTCACAATCGGTGCTTCTTTCCTCCAACTTCCCTCTCGCGCTATTGCTCTCCGCGTCTCCTCCTTGAGTCTCCTTGTGGCGTCTAACCCTGACTCGCGTTGCGTTTTGGGTGTGGTGCCGGCGTGTGGTGATCAGATGAAACGGCGGACGACGACACGTTCCGCTCCGTTGCGAAGGAGATCCAGATGCTGCGCGACTGCAACCATCCCAGCATTGTGGGATTCTACGGTGCCTACATCAAGGATAACGAGCTATGGGTAAGGCGCCCACCTCTCAGTTCACCGTGGGCACTGGTCTTGCGCAAGGTCTCAATCACTTGTTCCTGATGCGTTTCTAGATCATCATGGAGTTCTGCGATGCTGGTAGTTGCTCGAAGATGATGACCAAGATGGGCAAGAACTTCCTCGAGGAGGAAATTGCAGCGGTAAAACCTTTCCCCTGGCTGCCGTAAACTAGAGATATCCACTTTCTGAGTACTCACCGTTCCAACGTCATCGTGCGCAGGTGGTTTACCAAGTACTACAGGGGCTGGAGTACCTCGCGAATGCGCGAAAGATGCACCGCGACATCAAGGCCGACAATCTTCTTCTCAAATCCTCGGGCGAGGTTAAGATCGGTCAGTCCTGATATACCTCAGTTCACGCTTGTGTCACCTTATCATCGTTCCGCACGCTAGCTGCTTGATGTTTATAGCTCCTAATGTTTACCATGTTTGGTTGTGTGTGCAGCTGACTTGGGTGTTGCGGCGCAGTTGAAGAATACCATGGACTTTCACAAAACCGCTACGGGTTCGTCCCTATTCGTCCCATGCCTTCTCTGTCGAAGTCGTTGCACTGACAAAAGGCCTGCGTGCGCCCTCCTCCGGTTAGGAACTCCGTATTGGATGGCCCCCGAGTTGGTCAGTGAGACTCGATACAACTCCAAAGTCGACGTGTACGTCCTCCGCCATCCATGTCCAGGGAATGATCGCACCACTGAAGAGTTTGCGATGTATCGGTGTAGGTGGTCCCTTGGCATAACCGCAATAGAGCTTGCCGAGCGAAAGCCACCACTCTTTGATTTCGTTCCAATGCGGGTGACGTTGGGCTAGCCTTCTCTCTGTGTGATGCACTTGCTGCACTTCTGTTTCATCATAGAATACTCATCACGGATGAGTGTGATGCACAAGCAGGCCCTCTTCATGATTGCACAGCAGACGCGACCACCACCGGCGCTTGCCAAGCCCGGCGACTGGAGCCCAGAGTTCAATGACTTTATTGCCAAGAGTCTCGTGAAGGATCCAGAGTGTCGGGCATCTGCCACCGACCTCCTCGAGGTAAGCTTCTTGTTCGGGATGGCAGCGCGTGCAGTGTATGGACCGACTGATGACTGATGAGTCGTTTGCATCCTCGCATCAGCATCCGTTTATCACAAAGGTGAAGCCACAAAGCAAAGAGATCGTTGCAGGCCTTGTACAGCGCTATAACAGAGTGATGGCCGAACGGCGAAGTCAACGTGACGAGAAAAAGGTGCACTTCTCTCTCTGTCTCTCCACACTCCCTCGAAAGCCTTCCCTTGGCTCCTCTTTTACTGGCGAGGCGATGTAGAAATTGGGTCGTTTTCGCTTCTTCACACAGTCGCGGTCCTGGTCACCCTCACAATCACCTATCACCACCATCACCCACCGCTCACGCTAACGCGCGCTGCAGGAGAAAGTGCGTATCCTGCTCACTTCATTCTCAGATTCCCTTAATGCGAAGAGGTTGCACCTGGAGAGGGAGAAGGACAAAATTGTCAGAGATGGCGATCCTGGCGACGACGAAAGCGAAGGTGAAGGCGACAGCGACGAAAAGAACGAAAGCGAAGTATCACGGAGAGGAAAGAAGAGGGAAAGCGAAGAGGACGAAGACGCGGATGATGACGAAGACGACGAGGAGAAGACGGCGACGACGAAGAAAAAGTCTACGGTGGTGGTAAGGAGGAAATCGAAGCTGAGCTCCAGCTCACCCAGCCCTACGTCGACACCCGAGACCAGGGAGAGGAAAACGATCCGACAACGCTTCACGAAGCGGAAGATGAAGACCCTCGATGACAAGGACAAGTCCCCCGCCGTGCCCGCCGGCAGCACACCCGTCTCGCTCTCTTCCTCAGTGTCCGCGCCCGCGTCGTCGTCGTCATCTTCGACGGGGTCCTCAACATCGCTCGGCTGGTGGCAGCGAACCGACAAGAAGCTGCGATCGACACTCAAGAAGCTCGACCTCACTGCCGTAGCGAGCACCAACGGCAGCCAGATCAAATCCCCCAAGGACAAGTCTCCGAAGCAGCCATCGACGCCACGCGATCGTCGTGGGCGAAAAACGGACGGTAGCGCGATCGGGGAGATGAAGCGTTCGCCCTCCAAGCGTCAGGTCGCGGCGGCCAAGAAAAAGAGTAAGCCTAAGAAGACGGGAGCGAAGGTTAAGTCCAAGTCGGAAGCGGAGCCCGAATACGACGACGCCATCACAGATTCCAATACCGACACCACAGACGAAGACTTGTCGACGAGCGATGGAGGAGGAGGAGGACGGAGACGGAGAGGGTCAAGAGTGGTCGCCGAAGAGGGCCCGGAGGCAGCGAGAGGGATGATGGGACGACTTGGACGACGGTGGAGTCTTGTATGCTTCCACCCGAGCGAAATCACCCGCATGTAAATCAGTACCTGCAACGACAGCCTCCCCTCGACGCACCCAGCAGAGCGAGAACGAGAACGAGAACGACGAGTTGTGGAGAGGATGGATAACGAAATGCTAGCGACGATGAAATGGAAGACGAGAGTGGAAGGGGAAGGGAAGATGGCTCCAGCGATTCTCTCTCATTCTCTCACACCACCCTCACGTCACACCCACACTCCACCACCATAAACACGACATTCTCCACATTACCACCACTCTCTCATCACTACGTGGAGATCATTTTTTACGATCTCTGTGGTGGTGAGAGGCATTGGTGCGATGAGGCAGCGCATCTCGATTCTTTTTGATGATCGATTGGTCACCTTCGTCCCGTTGTGTTTTACACGGACGAATGGCCTCGCGCTGCCTCTTCGATCGACACGTTCTGCAGAACGAACGACATGTGTCTTGATCTGAAAAAATCTTATCTCATCGTGATCGTAAGGGATACTCACCTTATCCTGTCTCTCCCTGTGGTGTCTGCGCAGAAGATAGACTCAGACGCAGGAGGGTTGTCGACGCCCGATTCGGAGTTGGTTACTTGCGAGGTGTTCGAGTTGTGCGATCGCTGTGCCGTGTTCACTGAGCCTAAGGCCTGGCAGGCCGCACCCTGGCCACCTTCCCCCGCCCAAAAGAAGGTCAAGCGCTCTGCCTCTGAGCGAACACTCATGGTACGAACTGGTTGACACCTTTGAAGTTCACGCTGCCATGTGTAGGTGCGAGCAATCTCTCACCAAACTCGCGCTGTGCGGCGCAACACGGCGCAGGGCGGGCGTGGTTCGGGCATCGCCAAGATCGAAGTGAGCAAGATCTCGGACCTGGTGCAACTCCTTAAGGATCCCAAGGAGGGACTCATCCGCCGAACGCGGAAGCTCAAGAAGCAAGAATACAAGAAGGCGTTTGTTGGTACGTGTGGACAGTCGAGCCGGCCAGATCGACATGGTGACGCCGATTCGGGGCTAATGTGGGTCTGTTGCAGGATCGGAGGCGGTGGAATGGATGGTCACACGACTGCGGATCAATGCACGGAAGGCGGCCGTGCACCTTGGCGAGACGCTTATGCATAGGTAAGGCCCCTCTCTCCACGCAATCGGTCTCTCATCAAGCTTTCGGAGCTCCACCTCGCAAGGGCTGACACGCCATCTTTTCTTTCAGAGGCATCATCGAGCATGTGAGCAACTCGGAGCCCTTCCTCGATGCCAAAACATCGTATTATCGATTCCGATCGGTTCGTGTTTTAGCTTTCATTCGTCGCCTTCGACATCAACGCACGCGTGTGACGCCATCCTCACACTCTTATTGACACCAACACCATCGTCACCATGCAGGAGAAGACTCGACAAGCTAACGTGTGGTATCCTGATGAAAAGGTGCGTCCATGTCGTGCGCCCTTGAGATGTATGCGTCTGGGAAGAGCTGCTTATCTATTTGTCTTATTTATTTCGTATACACACCAGATAACGTACCTCATCGACATGATGCGGCTCAATCTGGAGTTCAAAACACGAACGTGGCGCCTCACCAAGTACAAGAAGACATTCAAGGGCTGCGACCTAGTCGACTGGTTGACCAAGCACCTGAAGCTATCACGAGACGATGCCGTCGCCTTTGGCGAGGTGCGCTCATGCGCCCGGGCTTGTGGTGATTGCACCACGAGGAGACTTGGCCACTTGTGCTGACTACCACCACTACAACTGCAGGAGATGATGCGACGATCCATCTTCCATCACGTCACATTCTCGGAACCATTCAATGACGAACCCAACCTGTACCGCTTCTATCAGGTAAGTTCAACTTTTGCCTTCTCTAACTAAGCACCTCCTCTACTAAGGCGGTATCGGTGCTTACTTCGACCTTTGGCAGGACGAGAAGAAGTACCGGGCCACAACGAGAGGCAAGCTGCGGCA
The DNA here is from genome assembly GCA_000826305.1 of Acanthamoeba healyi. Classification (NCBI taxonomy): domain Eukaryota; phylum Discosea; order Longamoebia; family Acanthamoebidae; genus Acanthamoeba; species Acanthamoeba healyi. The sequence continues at coordinate 75,948 of CDFA01025116.1, read as the reverse complement.
ATCGACGCTGTCGGCGGACCGAGTGAAAGGCCTCCAGAGCGCGCAGGGAGGAAGCAGCGGGTCAGCGGGCAGTTTCACCGGTAGCATGCGACCCGTCAACAAGGTCTCCTCCGGCCGCGACGTGCGCGAACGCTACCGTGACATATGATAAGCCACACCAGCGTCACTCTCGGATTTGTCCATCGCGTGGACGACTGCGCCCATAATGTAAAGAACTACAACAACACCAGGCACCTGATGAGCTGTCTCTCTCGTCTTTATCATCACTCGAGCTGAGGTCAGGGAAGGGGTGAAGAGGGGGGCGATGAGGGGGCGGGTGATGAAGCGGACGACAGCGATCCGGAGACGGAGGAGAGCGCAAGAGGGTGGAAGATGCCGAGGAGGGTAGCCTGGAGCATCTCCTTTTTGAAGGGCTTAGTGAGGAAGCGGTCCATGCCCTTCTCCAGGCACTCGGCCTCGTAGTCCGTAGTGGCTGATGCCGTAAGCGCCACGATGGGGACTCGTTTGGGCTCGTATATTGGCCTGATCCTCGTCACGGACTGCTTCGCCGCCATGCGATCCTCCGACAGATCGCCTTCGTCGTTGTTGTACAGGTCATCTTCTCCCGAGGGTCCCATTTCCTTGCTCTTCGACTTGTCATCACCTCGCTCATCGTCATCATCGCTACCACCCGCGATGACGGATTTGGAACGCTGCTGCTCGATCTGGCGAATGCGGGCGGTGGCCTGGAAGCCATCCATGATGGGCATCTGCACATCCATGAGGATAACGTCGAAGGACTCCTGCTCGAATAACGTCACCGCTGCGCTGCCATCACCGGCGATCTGCATGTGTATGGAGTGATGGTGAGATGGGATCGTCAAGACCGAAAATGAAGGTGAAAGGCACGTACGGTGACGGAACAGCCGAGCGAAGTGAGCATCTTGGTGGCCACCTTCTGATTGATCATGTTGTCCTCCACCACAAGCACCTTCTTCTCGTGCATCAGCTCCTTGCTGAAACACACGATCATTGTGCCAATTAGAAGAGGGATCGCGACCAGATCAGAGCGGTGAAAGCGCGTACAGTAGTGCAGTGTTGTCCTTTTCGGCAGCAAGGTGCGCTGGACTTGGGTTCAAAGACGTGCCGGGGGGAGGATGAGGCAGGCGCACAGAGAAAGTGAACACCGATCCCTTGTCCACCTCGCTTTCCACCTTGATGTCGCCGTGCATTGCCTGCAGAACAAGAAACGAGGTGTGCTGTTTAGTTCCTCTTCATTTTGTGGTGGCAGCTGCCATTTAGTGCAGCTTACCTGGCAGAGCTTCTTGCTGATGGCAAGGCCAAGTCCGGATCCACCAAACTTACGGCCCACGCTTGCGTCCAACTGCGAGAAGCTCTGTGTTGCAACGCCCCCAAGCAAAGACATACGATGAGACAAGTGCGCGTGCTATTAGGAGTGCTCCTCCCCACGTACCTTGAATATGTTCTCCAGGCCCTGTGGAGGGATGCCGATGCCCGTGTCCTTAACTTGGACTGTAAAAGAGGGGAGGGAAGAGTAAGTATCACGTGTGACAGAAGAAGACACGTAAGGCGTAGATGGCTGCGGCTCTTCATACCAGACACCATTTCGGGATCGTTGTCGCCCTCTGAGAGGGCCGACACGGTGACACGGCCACCTGAGGGCGTGAACTTGACGGCGTTGGAGAGGAGGTTGATCAAGATCTGCCTAAATCGCAGCGGGTCGCCTACATGCACGCGCAGAACAAAGCGCGCGTAAGCTCACGCACTCTTGCAGCAGTTAGCTGTAAAGTTGGTTCAGTACCAATGCGATGAAGCTGTGCGATATCAACGTTGGTGACCAGTTCGACGTTCTTCTTCTTGGCCATGGCCGCGTGGAGATTCACAGCCTTGTCCACTTCCTCATGGACAGACAGGGGAATCGATTCCAGCACTAGTTGGCTGTTTTACAGCAACAGCGTCGATTGAAAGACTTGAATAAGTACAGTGTGAATCACACGCCGCATGACATGCGATGAGAGCGTACTGTGACTCGATGCGGGCAAAATCCAGAATGTCGTTAACAAGTCCCAGCAGGTGGTCGGCGCAGTCGCTGATGACTCGCGCGGACTCAAAGGCGTCCTTGCTTAGCTGCATCTCCAACAAGTCCTTGGCCATTGCTGGCAGCGCGAAAAAAATCAGTTCGAGTTGCATCATCATCACCATCACCGTGGCGGCGAGAATCTTACCAATGATACCGTGCATTGGCGTCCTCAGCTCTGTGGTGTGCGAGGAAAGAAGGCACGAGCACGGTGTGAGGAGTCAAACATAAGCGGTGGTCTGCAGGCGCGAGTGGGATATACCGTGGCTCATGTTGGCGAGAAACGCAGTCTTGGCTTTGGTCGCCTGCTGGAGAGATAGGTTGACCCTTTCCTTCTGCTGCAGTGCCACTTTCATCCGCTTAAGCGCGCTATGCCTGTGCTCGAAGTAGTAGCGTGAGGGTGGGCTCCGGGTCAAACGAGCAATGCTCGTCCGAGTGGAGCTTTGCACGCACCTGTTCGATTCATACACGTAGGCAAAGACGCCCATGAATGCAATCAACAGTATCTTGCTCGCGAGCAGTCCTGTTATTGGAAACACATGAGTGCGCACTTGATGAGCGCAGGCCCCGAGGCTCCGAGCTAGTGATTTGAGTGCCCACGTACCTTCAATGCTCGTGATGAAGTGACCCACATGGCTCCCGTGCCTGTCCAGCGGAGCACACGCAAAGGGTACGAACACGGTGCCCTGCTGCTGGTTGATCTGCACGCAGTCCAAATCGTATGCATGACCGTTGTGCGCGTCTGCCCCAGCGATGCCTCACAGTTAGATTTGCACGAGCGCACACGCGCACGGTTGGTGGTTGTTTGTCGTGCGTACCATCCGGGGTGAGTGAGTAGATGAGGAGGCTCTCGCCGAGGAGGCCGATGGTGGCGAGCACTCCCGCACGCGTCCCCAGCAAGCAGAAGAGCACGATCGGCAGCATCGATATCCACGCGAACATCTCCGACCTCACGCCAAACACCAAACACTGCCAGCGCGCACAGATGTGAGTTTGTTTACGCACACGCACACGCACACGCACACGCACACGCACACGCACACGCACACGCACACGCACACGCACACGCACACGCACGAGAGATGGCGTACGCGGTAGAGGAGGATGACGTTGGCAAAGAGGCAGGCGAACCAGGCGGACAGACGGCCGTGGTCGTGGCGCCATCGCGCCAGCCACAAGAGGGAGCTGTGGGCAAAGATGGACACGAGCGAGGACCAGGAACTGATGTGCTGCCAGCCGTCCAGCGAAACGCGCAGAACGAGGAGGAGGCTGCTGACCAGGATTAGCGCCACCAGCAGATTGGCGAGCATCACCGCGCGTTCGCGCTTTTCCTCCCGCTCCACGTCCTCTCGCACCTGCTGCTGTCGCAGCAGGCTCTCCTCGCCGGCGCCCTCTTCCTCCTCGTCATCGTCCATTTCATCTTCATCGTCGTCCATTTCATCTTCGGAATTCGATCGGTTTTGTTGAGCTGCACGCTCTGCGCGCGCAGCAGCAGCGGCAGCCTCTTGATGCGTGGTCGTCGACGTGGTGCTCACCTTCTCCTGGATTCGTAGGAAGCGAAGAGGCCAGCGCGAGAAGGAGAAGCGCCATCTGCGCAGGCACGGCCGCCGTCTCCGTCGCGACTTGGCGGCGTCGCTTGATGATGATGCAGATGAGGACGACGAGAGCGAGGAGAGGAGCGAGGCGAGGGAGCCCTGAAAGCCGCGCTGTGTAGTATCGGCAAACGCCCGCCTTCGCTCCTCGGGCGTCGGTTTCTTTGCAGCGTCGTTATCTTCATCTTCGTCAGCGTCAGCATCGGCAAGGAGGGGCACCCCGGCGGCGCCTTCCCTCTCCTCTTCCTTGGCTTTGGCTCGCCACTCCTCCACCAAAGTCGACAAGGACGGTTGTGTGCTGGTGGTCATCGATGCGTCCTTCTGTTGGTCTTCGTGCGTCTCCTCCATCATGCTGTGTGTGGTGGGGTGGGGGGTCGCGCGGCTGAGAACAGAAGGGTTGGTGGAAGGATGTAAATGAACAAAACACAGCACTCAAAGAACCAGTGAGTGTGCACGAGGGCGTTGATGACGTTTGCATTCTGGGGCCGCAGCAGCCGTGCGTTCCTCGTATCTGTCACTCCGTCACGGACATGTCAGCCCGCGCCGATTCAAGGTCCGAAACTCCCCCTGGGGTTTGGCGTCGGGCGGGACTGTGGAAGGGAGCCCGACCCTGCAGAACGGGTGTCGTTGTGGTGGCAGGTCACTGACCCAATTGGCCAATCATTTCGCATCGCAACGTGCACGTTGGTTCTTGGTTTGGCCTTGTTAGGGAGTAGCCTGATGGCACGCGAACGCAGGCGACAAGACGACCAGTTTTCCTCCTCCTTTCGCCCACGAGCTCACAAGCTACACCCTTTGTACAGCTGTACAAAGAAGGAGAAGGCCTTTGATCGATTGCTAATACTGTGGTCATTGCGTGGACAACAGGAGAGTGCGACGACAAGGAGGTGTGACCGGTTGAAAATCAAGCTGGGTAGGCGGTGTAGCTCGACGCGGGCAGCGTGGCGAGCGGCGTGGGCCTCTCGTTCGTCCACACCAGCTTCGCCGCCTTGGGAGTCCAACCCAATCCAGCCCCAGAACAGAACGTCAGTCATCACTAAAAGAAGGCGCCACAGCCAACGGGACACAGTGATGTGGTGGCTTACCTTTTCGGCCGAAACCTGGCCTGGTGGCTTGATCGGCGTTGAGGAGCGGAGGACGTAGAACGGACCGTGGTGTCCGTTGCGGAAGAGGCACGTCCGCAGCAGAAGCAGCTCTTGCGTGCTGCCTGAGGGTCCTCCCCTGGGAGTTCGGACGGGCACCGGCGGTGGCTCCTTCCTGCCTTGCGGCGTGCTTTCCTTGGTCTTTGGTTCGCCGGGAACAGCAAAGGCTCCGCCTGCCAACGTCGCATAGAATTGCTGCGTGCCTGATCGCTGCCTGCCAGATGCACCTTCCTCGCCTCCTTCGCTGACTGCAGTATCAGCGGGGCTATCCGCGACTGCGAACAGGTTTGTCTTCGTCGCCGCATCTGGCAAAAAACGAGAACGAGTGAGAGAAACAACGACAAGTGAGACTCACGCTCTGACATGCTTGTGAACCAAAAAAGTGGGCCATACCGGTTTGATGGAAGAAGGCAAAGGCCCACGGCTTATCTCTGCGGACGAGGAATTGCGGAGCGTTGTGCTCGGAGAGCGGTACTGGAACGAGCTGCGGCACACCGAAAGCGATCGCGAGCAGACGGAGAGTGGCTCCGCTGAGGCGGACGTCCCTCTGTCGTGACAAAAAGGTGCAGAGAGCCTGACTGCCTCGTTCTGTGATCACCTTCCCATCCTAGTGATGAGCATCACACCAAAGAGACGAGTGTAAGTATTGACGATTGTTCCGACACACGGCTGGTCTATGGTTTCCTGAAGTATTGAGAATTGTACCTGGCTGATCAACGAAGCTGTGTGTACGATACGATGCTGTGCGGAGGCTGGCTGTGTGCGCGACGTGTGCGAACTCGCACGTACGACAGGAATGGCCACAACGCTCCAGTAGAAGCCGGGCAGCAGCTGTGCGCTCCACAGCACCTTGACCTTGCGGTCGTTGTCCGCCAACGAGTGAGCTCCTTCCAGGAGCCGCGTGCCGAGAGCCTTCTCGAATTGGGCGAGCGATCTGCTGATGGCCCAACCAGGGCAAGATTTGATATCTAGAAACTGCTCGCCGGGTGCAGTGGCCTGGACGTGGTCGACGCCACCACCGTTCTCGTCGTCAGGCGTCGATGCCGGTTCAAACACGTGCAGGTCGCCTCTGACCAGCAGTTGGAGAGCCGAAAAGAAGTGGAGCGAAGAAGACTGTGATGACGAAGAGGAAGAGGAGGCATGTGTTGTGTGGTTGAGGGCGTGTGTTGTGGTAACGACGAAAGGCTGCTGGGGGGTGGTGGAGACGTCGAGAGAGATGCCTTGGGTCGAGAGGAGATAGAGCCGGCGCCAGTCGTAGCTGACTGAAGAGTGGAGTATCGCCCTGAGGGCATCTACAGCCAGCCCGCGGCGACCGCTCGAGTGTGCAGCGGCGAGCAGAGAGGGTTGCACCTCAGCGAGGTCGTAAAGCTGCTTTGTCCAGAGCTTGAGACACGCAGACTTCCACATCAGGTGACCGCTTCCATCTGTGCCGGGTACCAATTGTATTATCAGTACAACAATGGATTAAACAAACTAGCCAAGTCACGCACAGACGAAGGACCTACCGATGATGGCAGACCAGCGCTTTGACACCAAGCGGGCGGAGAGGAGATCATGGCCGGAAAGGAAGCTTAGCAGGAAGGTGGTCATCCGCCGGTCCAGGCTCTGGATTGCCCCCTGATTGTGATGTGACGCCGCTGCCAAGAAGCTGGCTGACGATGCGGAGTTCTTGAGGAAGGGCAACGACTTCTTGACCTTATCGCTGGTCTTCTTCCTGTCCTTGGCGCTCGGGTCATCATCGCCGCTTGCTCCATCGGCGAAGAGTTCCTTCTTCGTCTTCTTCTTTTCCTTCTTACCCTCTTTCTTTGCCTTCTTCTGCTTCTTCTCGCCTTTGAGAAGGCCGTCTTCTTCGCCTGCGCGATGATCACGTCCAGCCACAAAAATAAGGGTTACACGGGCATAGCTGCTTGCAATGCAGCGATGAGCATGTTCGGCAAGGATGGCAGTGGACGCACCCTTGCTCTTCTTCTTGAGCCCAAAGCCGAGTCTCCTTCGCGCTGGCGATGCTGGCGACTCCTAAGCAGACCCCATGTTGGTTTTGTGGGAGCGCAAAAGCGAAGAAGAACGAAAGCGACGAAATACGAAAGGGAAAGGGGGGGTACCGAGCCAAGCGGACCCAGTGGCACTGCCGTTTTGCGGGGCGAAACAGCACCTTCTTCGTTGAACTCGGTGATGAGACTGGACGAGGAGTCTTTCTTCCTGAAGGAGAAAGTCTTCTTCAACCTATTCTTTTTGTCCTCTTCCATCCTTTGCCGCACAGTGCCTTTCTCTTTGGTTGACCGGCGATCAAACAGGCTCATTTTGGTGGTCGACGAAATTAAACAGGCATATTTTAGATTCTCGATCATTGTTGTCCGTCGCCACAGTCACTCACGTAGCAACGGACAAGACGGAAAGGAAGAGGACGGCAAGATTGGCGAGGAGAACTGAGCGGGTGTGGTGACGCTGAGGATCCGGCCAAGAAAAAGGCGCATCGCGAGGCGGCCACCATCGTGGAAGTCGCGGGGACGTGGTCTGGCCCGCCATGGGCGGACGGTCACCGCGGAAATTTCCAACACTTTAGCGGCGCAATGTGGCCGAACTGCTGCGGCCAAGGAGTGGGCCTGGGCAAAGAGCCACTCACGCCGTGTCGTTTGGAGCTCAAAAGAGAGGACCCACTCATTGTCATCATCTTCACAACGCTCAGCAACAAGTAAACCTTCACCCTGCCCCTAGTCAGTCCACCCAAGACCTCACCAGTCCCACATATCACCACACCGTACACATCACACAATGGTACAGCTGTGTACACTCTCTCCCTCCTCAACTGTCGTTTTTGCTAACTTGGAGCTCTCCTTCCTCTAGTCGCTCAAGGGTCCCGACTTCCACACATACGGACGCAAGAGCGCCGATCCCTTCGGCGGCTCCTCCTCGTTCCTCGACGAGAACCTCACGAGCAACAACTGGGTCGAGTGCAACGACGGAGACAACTTTGTCAAGGGCGGTTTCCTCTACGAAAAGGGCTTCTGGGGCCGCAAGGTGCGCCGCCTCGTCCTCACCGATAAGAGCTTCAGGATTCTGGTACGGACCGCCATCCTCCATTGTCTCTATGCGCTAATGCTATTTGGCCCTTCTGGCGACTTTTCGTCTAATTTCATAAATTAAAAATGTACCAACCCAACAGCACAAGCGGACGGGCATCGTGAAGAAGTACTACAGCCTGTACTCGGTGCAGAACGTGGAGGCGCAGCGCTGCACCCATGTGTTCATCATCAGCCTGTACACGGCCAAGGGCAAGATGAAGCGATTGTATTTTGAGCCCTCTAGCGCTGAGGAGCGCAAGGAGTGGATGAAGGCCATCCAGTACGTTCCCTGCACACGCTGGTTTGGCTGTGCCCCTGATCGTTGAGCTAATCGGCCTATCATCCTGTAGAGTCTGCGTGGCTTTCGTCAAGGCGGCCAAGGAGGAGAGGGAGAACACGCGATACGGCACTTCCGTCAAGCGCGCATCGTCTAAGCCCACAGAGTCTCGCCGCTACTCGGGCGAGTTCTCTGCCCAAGGCTCCGGCAGCGGCTGGGAGTCCATCGAAGACCGGCCCGATCTCGACGGCCGGCGCCCCGTGCTCTCCAAGTCACGGACCGCGATAGATCTCGGCTACAGCCGCGAGCGCAGCGCCAGCGCGGGCGGCCACTTGCGCGGACGACCCGAAGCCGCGCTGCTCGAAGACGAGGGCGTCTACAACCCGTTCCCCGCTACCGAGCGGTGGGACCTCGAGGAGCCCGAGAGCATGGGGCAGCTGGGCATCCCCACCGGCAAGCGCGGCTTCAGCAGGCACCAAGAGGTGTAAGTTAGGACTTCCGCCATCACCCAAGCCAGAGGCAAAGGACGATTTCTGTACATACCACACACGACCAGACAACAGAAGCTCGAAGGGACGAGGAAGGATCGACACGGTGTGGTGCAGCACACAAGGAAGCGATGACTCCTGCCAGCACCACAAGCCACCACGACGTATTTTTATGCATACACACTGCCTTGTTGAGTGCAGTCAGCAGTCTGCATCACACAACAAGAAGATCCTTCACCAGCAACTCACCACGGTCTTGCCTTTGGGTCAATGAAGACGAAGATGATGACGTGAGAGAATGTGGGTGTTGTTTAGGTCGCAGACACCGCACCGATATCCTACAAATATGACTGCAAACAGGTTTGGCGAAGAGTTGATCATGCGTCATCCGCAACGACGGGCTTAGACGAACGAGAGACCCGTGACGTGCTTGTTTCTTCCCTGCGGTGTTTCGTGACCAGTACGAGTATGAGTGACCGCATCGTGTGTAACCCTATGCAGAGATAGCATGCACGCACCGTCTTCTCGTTCTTCCGGAGCCACGCGAGCACCGCGGGTGTACCTCTGTTCAGGACGTCCGGGGGCGGGATCACCAGCGGATTGTGGCTGATGTCCATCACCTCCAGCTTGGCCAGGCCTCCCAACTCCCATGGCAAACTAAGCACGAACAATACATTAGCAAAGACGCGGGTTTAGACTGCGCAGACAGCGAACGGCGTACTTGGTCAGCATGTTGTGAGACATGTCGATCTTGACGACACTTACGAGCTCGCCGATTTCCGAGGGCAATTCGTGAATCTCATTACCCTTGATGTCGAGCTTGGTGAGCGCGGTCAACAAGGCGACCGTCGGCGGCAGCGTCAGCAATCGGTTGCCAGACACGTTCAGCTTTTGCAGGTTGGACTGTAGTTGCGCAGGGAAGTTGAGGTAAGCTTGAGACAAGGCACACAAACGCGCACGTGAACGTGGTGGGCGTACGAGGCAGCCGATCTCCTCAGGCACTGAGAGGAGCACGTTGTTGGCGACGTCGAGCTCCTTGAGGCCGTACATGGTCTTGATCTCGGCCGGAAGAGTGGAGAGATTGTTCTTGCTCATGAGCAGACGCTCGAGTCGTGTGAGGCGTCCAAGCTCGGGCGGGATCAGCTCAATGGCCAGCTGGTTCTGGCGCAAGTCAAGCAGCTCCAGGTTGACCAAGTTCCCCAGCTCCGCCGGCAGGTTGGTCAGCTTGTTGCCAAACAGATCAAGCCTGCGCGTGTGGTTATGTATGTTCGCGCGATGCCATGTGTAAGCACACCATCAAGCGAATGGGTGTAATACTGAAGACACAATAGAAGAGGAACCTTTTGAGTGTGGTGAGTTGGCCAATCTCGGCCGGGATGCGCCCGATCTGAAGGTTGTTCCTGAGGTCGAGCTCGACGATGCTTGGCAGCGTGCACAGGTCGGCGGGGAGCTCGTCCAGCAGGATGTTGCGCAGTCCCAGGTACTGCAGCTGGTTCAGCTGGTCGAGTGGAAAGAGGTTCTTGAGGTTGGAGTTCTCGTTCACCGAGAAGCTGCGCAGCCCGGCCAGGTGGCTCATCTCGGTGGGCAAGTCCTGCAGCTTGTTGTTGGAGAGGTCCAGCACCTACTCTCATGCCACCATCACACACATACACACAGGTGAGCGAGTCGGTCAGGGCGAGAGAGTGGTGCGGCAGGGTCGAGGAGCTTAGAGCAAAACCTGAAGGTTGCGGAGGTTGCCGATCTGCGGGGGCAGGCGGGTGAGGGCGTTGTTGGCGAGGTACCACTCGCTGAGCTCGACGAGGTTGCCCACCTCGGGGGCCAGCGCGCGCAGGCGGTTGTTCTCAGCCTTGAAGACGAGGAGCGCGCGCAGGTTGCCAAACTCGGGCGGGAAGACCTGGAGGCTGTTGCCGCTGATGTCGAGGTACTGGAGCATCGAGAGCTGGCCGAGCTCGGCCGGCAGTTCCTCGAGCTGGTTGCCGCTCAGATCGAGCTTCTGCAGCAGCCGCAGCTTGCCCAGGTTGGGCGTCAGGGGCGCGGTGAAGAAGAGCTTGTTGTTGCAGAGCCAGAGCTCGCGCAGCGTCCCGCCGAGGTCGCCCAGCGCGGGCGGGACGTGATTGATGCGGTTATTGCCCAGATCGAGCACCTCGACTCGCGCCAGCTTGCCCAGCTCGTCGGGCAGCGACGTGATGTCGTTCTCGGCGAGGATGAGCTCGCGGCACTGCAGCTGGCGCACGGATTTAGGGATCTCGGGGATGCCCTGCTTCCGCAGGTCCACGATTTCCTTCTTCTTGTACTTCTTCTTCATTAGCTCCTTGCCCAAATCATTTCCCATTTTTGTCGAAAATGTGTCGTGGGCGCTTGCTTGATGTGAGTTGAGCGAATTGATTGATTATTTGTTACTATTTATTTTGCTCGGTGACAAGGCTCCAGCAGGCCAACTACAAAAGCGTCATTCGCAATTATGTGTGTCTCGCCCGGAATGTGGCGCGCATTCCAGTCGTGGTTGCGGCAGGTGCTTCTCTGCCTATCAGAGAGACTTGACCGCCTTCTTCGCACACGTCTGCACCAAGCATACTCCTGCTCGCGTGTTCGAGTGCCGTCCGGACAGAGTTAGGTCACCCTTTATCTCTCCGGTTTAGGTCCGGACGAAGGGGAAGGAAAAAACGGAAGGGGAAAGGACCTTTCATTAGGAGTTCGCACAGGTCGGAGCAGGGTCTAATGCAGGGCTCGAAGAGGGAGCAGAAGACGTAGATAACACCGCAAAAGCAGGAAATGGGAATGCAGATCAAGGCGATGATGATCCACACCACGAACATTACAAGACCGCCAAGACTCATGCTGTTGTCTGTCTGCCTCGTCTCGCTCTCTCTCTCTCTCTCTCTTCTCTGCTTTCTGTGTTGTTCTGCACTTCGGCCTGCCGCGGTGGTTGCCCACCCAAATTAAATCAACCGGCCATTGCTGTTTGTTGGCGCAACCAGAAGCCGCAGCTTGCCACGGCGTCAACGAGAACCTATCTTGCGGTGGTCGGGCGGTGTTGGGCGTGTGCGACGTCATGAAAGACGTTTATGTTCACAAAACAACCACGGTGCGCGGCAAAGTGACGCGAGCACGGTTAGCGAGCAGCGGCGGCGTCCATCTCCTTGTTCCTGTCGGGGTCGGCGCACTGGTTCTTGAACTTCATGCCATTGGTGTGGCACCAGCCCTCCTTGTGACCGGCGTGGTTGGCTCCGGCAAGCTTGGCCTTCTTGAGCTCGGTGGTACCATCGTTGGGCCTGTACAGGACGAGGTTGGCGCCGAACACGCACCAGCGCTTGAGGAAGGCTGAACGCAAAGAACAAAACGCACACGAGTTAGTCACTACCTACGCAACGCGGAGGCGGTGGCGGCGAAGCGTGAGCATACCTTCAGTGTATTGGGTGGTGTAGTAGTACACATCGCTGACAGCCGCAGCGGGGAGACCGGCGGCCCACTTGCTGGCGCCGTCGTAGGTCAGATCGTTGTTGCGACCGCAACCAATACCAAAGAGACGGCCTGGTGATTGTGAACAGTGGTGTGAGTGGTAGGGACAAAACAGAAGCGAAATGGTTGACGACAACAGCGGTGCAAGCGGTACCAATGGAGGCAAGAGTGCCGGCAAGGCCAGAACCGTAGTACGGGCTACCGACGGACTGGATCAGGCGACCGCCCTGAGCGTTCTCAAGGTTCGACCAGTAGTAGCTGTGCAGGTGAGTGGCAGCGAGACCACCCTGCGAGTGCGCGACCTGATGAAGCGAGAGAGGAAAGGAGACGTTTCACGTGAGCGAAAAGGCTCTTCATCACGATGAAGAGCGCTTTCACGAGGAGACACGCGTACAATTGAGAAGGCAGGGAACTGGTTGCCGAATTCCCTGATCTTGAGGGCAAACGCGTCGTTGGAGCGGGCCTGCGAGTAGTCCTGGAACTGGATGGCGTTGGTGAACTCGTCCTTCGGGAACTCGTTCTGGCCGGCGCAGTATCCGTGCACGAGCAGGAGAGTGCCCTGACCCTGTGGATGTGTCGACGTGGGTTCGTGTCAGCAGAATGTCCACTCCCTTGAGTGTGCACCGGCTGCAAGGATGAACGAACCTCAATGCGGGAGATGTTCCTCATGGAGGAGGGGCGGGGGCCCACGCGCATCTCCTCAGTGACGGGGACGATCCTCCTGGAGAAGTCGACCTTGAAGGACTTGATCGCGGACGAATCCACAAAGATGGTCGACCTCTCGGACATGACGACGTTCCAGTCCCTGTCCTGGATCCAGACCTTGCGCAGCTGGAAGGGCGGCGAGACCTTGGCCTGTTGTAACGTTTAGTTAGTGGACTTGGCGAGACGTGCAGGCTTTCTCTCGATCCAGCGGAGAGGTGGCTGTCGTACGTTGTGCACCCAATCCTCGTGAAGCATCAGAGTGATGACGTCCTCGCCGGCGGCGTTCTTGTAAGGGTCCACCATGGCCTCCATCCAGGCGACGGGCGCATACTCATAACCAGACTCGTCGGTACCCCACACCTCGGCGTAGGCCTTGACAGCGGTGCTCTCCTCGGCCTGGGTCCACATCGATTATTGAGTCAGCTCGGGCAGAGAAACCCATAAACATCGATGAGTTCGGAAAGGCAAGCCCGTACGTAGACGTCAACGTCAATGTGGAAGTTGAAGGCCTTGGCCTCCTTGCTGTACTCAACATCGGCAAGACCTGGCGACGGACACATATAAGCAAGGGCAAAGGGTTTGGCGGAATGAAAGGGGACGCCAAGACACCTACCAGTGAGGGAGATGAAGGGGTTGACGACGTGGAAGGAGTGCTCGGTGGTCCTCACGAAGCGCGCACCAGCGGCGTTGGTGCCCTCAAACACCGCGCGGGCGGTGTACTGACCGGGCTCGAGAGCCTCGACGACGCCGCCAAAGACGCCATCGTTGGCAAGCATGTCGGCGTGAACACCGTCATCGTGCATGGTCACTTGAACCTACAGGACGACGATCACTCCGACGGTTAGGACCACATAATCAATGGCGGGAGAGTGAACGACTGGTACCTTGCGGCCGGAGGGGTAGTTGACGATCATGGTGGGCTTCACGCTAGCCGAGAGAAGAGCCGCGGGGCGGATACCCTCCTGTGGACCATGACGTGTTGTGAAACAATGAGCAAGCGAACGCAAGACTCAGCAGCAGCAGCAGCAGCAGGCGCATGCACAGATGCATGTAAAGAGAGAGTGCAAGCGTCACGCACGATGAGGGTGGTCTTGTCAAAGAGATTGGCGACGATGCCGACTTCCTGGCCGACCTCGAGCTCGTACTGGTTGAGGTGCGAGAACAGCTCGAGGGAGGCCTTGTTGGTGATCATGGCCATGGCGGCAGGGACGTCAGTGGGCACGCCCTCGGCCTTGATGATGACCTGTGCGCTCCAGACACCTACACCGCAGCGGTTAGCTCGATCGACCTTCACCTGATCAGAAAGCTGGTGCTTGGTACCAACTGCGGGCTTCTCAAAGGTGTAGCTGGTAACGGGGTACGAAGCACCGTCGATACCATAGGGACCGGTCTCCTGTTGATGCTCAGCACGTGAGCTCGCGTTCCAGCGCTAAGCGTGACACTGGAGAGGTGGCGGGGACACGCACGGAAGTGAAGGGCAACTCGTAGGGCGCGCTGATGCCCTCGAAGGAACGGCGCTGCATGAGGTCACGCGTGGCCAGGGCCACCTTGAGCGAGTAGGGAACCTCGTTGGGCGGCTGGACGATAATGTCGAGCTTGTCCTCGTAGGGCGAGAAGATGGAGATGTCGAGCTCGTCCTCGCTGTCAACCACGACTTCGCCCTTCCACACGAAGGTGCCATCGTCGGACTTAGTGAACGTGAGGTCGTACCACGCCGAGTCGCTGGTCAACGCCGCCATCATGGGCTCTGGGATGACGTGCTGGGCAAACTCGGAGGGAGGGCCCTGCAGCTTCTTCCTGTAGGAGAGGATGAAAGAGACACAATTGGTGGTGACAAAAGATCAGGAACTGAATCTGTGAAAATGGAGTGAAATTAGGAATGGAATGGGATCTAAGGAGACACGCTACCTGAATTCATCGGAAGGGGGCTGGATGGCAAAGGCCACCGCCACAAGAAGGGCCACGAAAAGAAGAGTGCGCTGCATCAATCTACACGCGCCCAAGTGAGTTGAAGTATCCATATGGATGGAGAAATCCAAGGGCTGGATAGGAGCCAAAAAAACACAAGACACTGGTCGGAGCTTCATCAAGGATGAGCTCAGCAGAGACTACATACACAGACGCGCGAACGGCCGATCGATTGATGAGTTTTGGTGTCCGCGCTGTGAAGCGAACGAGGGTGAAGAGGAGAAGAACGCCAGCGACGGTCGTGTATTACCCACCACGGTGGTTGGCCGATCGGGCCAGATAACAGCCACCTTAAAAAAACAAAATGGCTGCGCAGAAACCTCGCTAACGTTCTCCCTGTGTGCGACACCGTCTCAGGAAGTGGCGGCGGACACGGCCGAGGAAGTGACGGCAGGGGAGGCGGCGAGTTGCTGGGTTGCTGCGGGGGGCAAGGTGTAGCCGGGAGGAAGGGCAGGTGTGGTGAGGTGCACGTGGACGCCGCCAAACTTCTTACCCACGAAGAAGCCGATCACGAATCCTGTAGCGATGACACAACGCAACAAGTTGAGAAGAGAGCCAATGCAGGCACAGAACATGGAAGCTACGGTCGCTTACCAGCGCCGGCAACCCATCCGATCCTTCGCATGCTCCAGCCGGGCAGGACTACGCCACCGACGCTGGTGATGGCGTTCTTGAGGAGACCCAAGGAGTAACCAGGGATCTTGGCGCCCGCTCCACCCAAGCCCTCAGCAAACGACTTCCAGCTGGCACTGCCACCAGCTCCTGCACCACCGGCAGGCTTTGTCTGTGTTGTGCGAGGAGACTGTCTAGTGAGTGCTTGCCTCATGCCTCAGCCGCACGCTGAGAGCACGCCCAACCCAACACTCATCAGACCTCGCACGGTGCGTACCTCAAACAGGTCAGCTCCCCGTTTCAAGTGGTCTGCACCTGCACTCCCAGCCTTTGTGCTCTCCTTGGCCCTTATCTCTGCAGCCACCTCCTTGCTGGCCTGTGCGGCCTTCTTGGCGAACCTGCCCACCAAAGTTGATTAATCATCTGTGGGCGCACCGACGCAGCATCTGCAGCGGCAGGGGGGGGGGTGTACCCCTGCACAAAGTAGAGGCTGTTGGCGCTCCATCTCTTGAGCGTCTCTGCACCCTTCTGCACCGCCGACGGACCTTCTGAACCTGGCGGCAGGGGGAGCTTGACAATCAATGCATTGTCCCATAAAAAATAATTAATAAAAACATTTAATCCCTGGACATACCCATTTCTCTCTTCGTTGTCACCACCTTCCTGCTTACTGCACTGTCACTAAGTGGGCGAATCTCGAGGGTGGCCACCTTACTTGCTTGGAAATTCAACTTGCGTTTTTATTTTATTATTCTCTCGCCGCGGTCAGAGCCGCCGGCGTTGGTCCTTCTCGTAGTTCCACTCGGCAGAGGCTTCGGCGAGCATGGTGTGCAGCGTGCCTACGAGCGGATGACTCGGTCCGTGAGTGACGCTGAGGATGGGGAGCGCGTGGCGCATAGACTCGAGCGCGGCCTCGGTGTACTTGAGGTAGAACGATAGCTTGCCGTGGACGAGGTACTGCAGTCCCACTAGCGGCCATCGTGGCGGGTACATGCGCTCGAACGCCGCCAGACTTGCGCTGCAGTAGAACATAGCCTCTCTCCACGCCGCATCGCCCACTGCGCGGTTGTTGTAAGATGACGAGCGTGTGCTGCGAGGATGGGGAATCGCCTTACCTTGGGGCGCCAGGCTGATGCAGAGATTCATGAGCTCATTGAGAGTGAATCCGAGGAGCGGGTCGTGAGCAAGAAGCAGCGAGCTCCGGATCTTGAGAGCGCGTTTGTACTTCTTCAGCGCCAGCATGAGATTGTTGGTCTTTTTCGCTTCCACCCCTTCCTGATCGCACTTGGCTGCTCTTTTCAACGCGGTTTGCTCGCTCACGTCTATTGTGAGCGAATGCACGACATCAGTCACCATACCACGCTCGGGAAGAGTCGCACGGGCGGAAGGGGGTTCATACCCTTGGGCGCGGGGGTGACTTCGGGTTGATTGGCTTGGCATCGTGAGCAGGTGCAATGGAAGAAGAAGTTGTCCATCAACTCTCTGCATTGTGCGTGGCACGCATTTAGAAATGCAACATCGGACGTGCGTTCACGAAGAAGTGGATGATGCTATGATACCTTCGTCTCGTTTCGGTTGGATCGCCGATCTCGACGTAGTTGAAGGTTATCTCTTCGTCCTTGGCAATGTCGCGTATGCTTCGAACAGCGCAGCGTCTGCCTGGAAGTGACGTTGAGTGAGCTGACAAACCTAACAATGGGCACTGAGGAGCTTACCCTCGAAGATGATGATGCAGTTCGGGTCACATGAGTGATTGATGAGGGCAGCAGGAGGATAGATGCCCAAGCCGAGCGGTTTCATCTCGCCGTCGCTCACGGTGAAGTTGTTGCACGCAAACTGGAGCGAAGAGCGGTGGTGGTCCTCATTGTCAGTGAGATGGAGTGATGTCTCTTGAAGACGAAGCACAAGAAGAGCACGTGTACCAAACAGAAGAGGTGCATGATTTCCTGTGGCGTGATCTCCGAGGGGAGAGTGGTGGGCAGGCTCTTTTTGATGAGTGCGGCCATCAATCCAAAGTGCTCCTTCTTCTCGCTCGTAAACGAGTCGTAGTCTATCGTGCATGGATAGAGACCGTTGTGAGCAGGAGAGACCAGGTCCAACCAAAATCACCTTGATGGCTGAGTGCATGCACATACGTGTGGTGAGATAGCGGACGAGGTCAAAGTTGGGCAGGCTCTTGCCTTCCTGCTCTTCCTTGATGCGTCGTATGAGCACTCGCCACATGAGGAGCATGGACGATGTAGGCTGTTACAAGCAAGGAGGAGGGTTAAGGTGAGCAGCACGACACACTCCCATCCCTCTTCTGAACAAGGCAGCTGGGCACCGGGCCACTAGCGTACCTGATGAGGTGCCACGCTTTGGACCATACCGCACTCCTCTTTGTGCACCGCTGTCCAATCCTTTCGCTGCGCACACATGTCCCCGTACACGAACGTATGTCAGCACCCAGGCACACGCGCAGTGCCAACTCAGTTGCGTGTACAGGTACCTGGCAGTCGGTGCTGCAGTAGCGGAGCAGCTTGCATCGCGAGCAACGCAGCAGCGGGGCCTGGGTGGCCGCAGGCTGAAAGCAGTAGGCGCAGTGGGTGAGGCTCCGCTGCGCGTCCGTTACCGCAGCGTACGGCTCGCCGCTCCACACCTGCGTGCCGGCCCGCAAGTCCCTGCGCGCTACCAGATGCCGGCCCCGTGCGTCGCACTTGGCCAAGCCCACCTCTACTCCGAGCGCTGAGGTAGGTCCCGC
This sequence comes from Acanthamoeba healyi, assembly GCA_000826305.1. Taxonomy (NCBI): domain Eukaryota; phylum Discosea; order Longamoebia; family Acanthamoebidae; genus Acanthamoeba; species Acanthamoeba healyi. The sequence goes on along the minus strand of CDFA01025116.1, from coordinate 57,826 downwards.
CAAGAACGATTCCACGCTCGCCGTCACTCGCGGATCCATTGATAGTCGATCCACAGCCGCAACAGCGCCACCGCTGTCGTCCATCGTTCGACCTCCTGTGTTGAGTTTCTTTTCTATCTTTTGTTTTGCTTATTCTCTCCTAAAATTTCGGAAACTTGTTTCGATGCCACGAGATCGCTTCGTTCCAAGCATTCTTCGTTGGTGATTTCGGTCGACCCAGCACGCTGCCATGGGCGTTGGTTGGCAGACGACAAACTTTGGCACACAGGGTGCTTGCACGGCGTCAACGTCGGCTACCACTCTCCCCTCGTCCACTTACTTGGCTACTTACCTTCCTCTCTTACCTCGATCTGCGCCCCCTTCGTCTGTGTCACTATCCTCATCCTCTCTTCCAAACCGCCAAGCGCCAAGCGCAAAACAACATCTGCTCAGCTGCTAATTAATTGGACAAAGAAGACGAAAGAGAGATGGAGCCGGGAGAAGAGAACGAGACGGGTCTTCAGTTCCGCACGCAGATGCCCGACTTGAAGCTGCTTCCAGTCAACTACGATGCGCCGCCCCCCGAGAGCGACTTTGCGTCGCCTCGTGCTGCGGTCGTGGACGCAGAGATGCTCAAGCGTACCGAGATCATGCTCGAGGTGGGCGCAGACGGTAAGAAGAAGATCAAGGGCGGTACCATCTACTCCATTGTAAACTATTTCCTCACCGACAAGGACGCTGGTGCGCCCCCCCCCTTGGCGTCTTTCTGGATCAATTTGTGGTCGTACCGCTAATGCGAGAAATTCGCTGATCGTCTGCGCTGGGCTTCCTTCGCGTGGTGGTGCGCAGCGGAAAGTGATCTCCGATTCTTCCTGCGATGCTACCGCAAGTGGTGCTCGCCCTTCCAGCTGTGGGAGGTCGTCACCACCAAGTACGCTTGGCCCTCTCTCTTCCTCTCTTGCGTGTGAGCTCTGTGCGCATAGTCCTCATCGCCAACCCGTGATATCCTCGCTGCAGGTTCTTCCCTGACACAGAGAAGGAAATGGACGCTGCCCAGCTCCAGCGCCAGAGAGAGTACTTGCCTCCACCGCATGCTGCTGTTCGCGATGTTGTCACTCAGCACTGTGGCTCTCGTGCTCTTGCCAACTCGTTGGGTTGAGCGTGGGTGGCCAGGTGTCTGTCCTTCTGCGTGCCGTTGCTTGCACGACTGTTCATTTAACATCATCTCCTTATCCACAGGGCGGTGATCAAGTTTTTGCTTGATTGGATAGACATGTGCGGTGCACAGGACTTCTTCTCATCCAAGTATGACTACCACGCTTCCTCAACTGCGCTTTCTACGACGACCTCTCTTACTAACATGGTCGTCTACACAGGGAAAAGTTTGCCAATCCACTGTGGAAGGACATGCACCGATTCCTCAAGCAGCTCGAGCAATTCCCCACGTTTTCCAAGCATCTCGTCCAAAAGGTGCATCTCCCTCTGGCCGGTGCGTTTGAGCTAGAGCTTTGTACTCACTGCGTGCTTAATGGGTCACAGGTGAAAGAGAAGAGCGAACAGGGCAACGACGGCATCTTCTTTGGCGACGCGGACTACCGAGGCGTCGTGTGGTCCATCACGCAGACACTCTTCCCACGCTCGCTTGTCCCCGGCCAGTTCAAGTTCATCGATCTTCATCCGTACGTCTCTTTCTCTTTCTTTCTTGTCCAACTAGAAAGTGTGGTCTCACTTCTGGTTTGGTCCAGGGCTGAGGTGGTGGCGTCCCTCACGATGACTGAGTTCAATCTCTTCCGCAACATCCGGCTTCGAGAATTCCTCGACAAGACCTGGCTCACGGAGCAGATGAGCTCTCTCGTCTACGTCATGGTACTGCCCGCCACCATTCTTTGCCCGTTGAGTGTATCGCGCACTGGTGTATTGTTAAAGGTTATCTTCAGCCGTTGATCCTGAAGCCGCTTCTGACGAGGTGCTCAATTCGTGAGTTTAGGTGAACAGATTCAACTTCGTAGCCTTCTGGGTAGCAACGGAGATCTGCTCGACGCCGCTCCTTGCCACACGGCGAACTGTGCTCGAGCGCTTCATCACCATTGCTGACGTACGTACTCCCTCCAGCACCACGGCCATCATTGTCTCCGCTGACGCCTTTGTCACTCTGGGTGCTGGTGTGGTGATCAGGGGTGCTGGCAAATGAACAATTTTAACTCGTCGATGGAGATCTTGGCTGGTCTCTCCATGGGACCGGTGTCACGACTGAAGCACACGTGGGGTGTACGTCAGCGTCAGCCACCCTTGGCGCTAGCTACGAAGACTAATGACTTGCGGCGGTGTACAGGGCATTTCGACGGCGGCACTTGACATGTTCAAGCGTCTCGAGAACGAAATGAAACCCACGAAGAACTATCAACTCTACCGCGAGCGTATGCACAAGCTAAAGAGAGAGCACACGCCACTCCTTCCGTGGCTCGGTATTGCCGCTTCCTCTCATCTCGTTCCTACTGGTACCAGTGCTGAATGAGTTCGTTATGCGTCCTGCAGGTCTCATTCTCAAGGACATCACCTTCATGGATGAGAACCCTGACCATCTCGACAACGGCCTCATCAACTTCGAAAAGGTGGGTCTGCTGGGTAACCTCATCGCCGAGGTCGAGTGGTTTCAGAGCCAAACCTTCTCCCTTCAGGAGGTACTCGCCCTTACTCCACGCACATGCACATGCACGTCCGACAGTCAGCTGATCAGAGTCAACCCAGGTGGAGGAACCGATCGTCAACTTCCTCAACAACCTCAACCTGAAGAACGAGGACGAACTGTACAAAATATCGCTAGCCCACGAACCCCGTGGCTCGTAAGTCACCGCCTCCCCCTATGCCTATTGCAAGGATCTATAGGGGGGAGAGGAGTCTCGTGTGGGTTGTAAACGTCGTGGTCCTGGTTACAGTCATCTATTTATTCGTATCCATAATATTATCCATTCATCCATGTATTGTGGCGGTCGTGTGTGGTTTGGTTGACGTTTCTCTCCTCTCCTGACGTCCAGCGCCGCCCCGATGTGATCATAGCGTGGTTGTACATTGATCTCTTGTTGTTGTTGTAACCTTTTCAGCCTCTTGAGTGGGCTCTTCTCCCTTCCCAGCCTTCTCCCTCTTATCTCCTATCCTGAACCATGCGCCATGGTCACAGCTGTGCGTGCGTTGTGCTGAGATTATAAAGATACATCTCGCCGGATGAGAGCATCAAGGGCACACCAACCCTCCAACACATTGCTGTGTGCGACTCACAGTTTATTATCGTGCGGTGCTGGTGTAAAGGGGTATGTGCAAGGAGGCAGAGGGGAGGGTGAGGTGAAGGTGGAGTGCGCTCACCCATGCCCCGACTCGTGCATCCGCCGAATGACGAGAGCTTCGAAAAAGTTAACCAGCTTCTGAGAGAGGAAGAGACACTCCATCGGATCCACGTGGCTCGGAAAGGTGTACAAGTTGGGAGCTATCACGATGGCTGCACACATTCAAGACCCAAGGCGACAGGAGTAAGTGTCTCTCTGGACCCAGTGACTTGTTGCGGTGGCGAAGAAGCGAGGTGTGTGGTACCAAGATTCTTTGAGCCCATCTTGTTGATGTGTTGATGGCCGGTGACCAGCACGCAGAGGCTAACTACCCACCAGAGAAGATTGTAGTTCAAGGGCGAGAGCAGTGAGAGGAGATCGTCTGTTTGGCTCGATCCCTCGCCGTCCTCCCACGCCTGTATCTTGGCCAACGGAATGGCCGACAACACCTGTGAAGGCAGCTCTCTGTACCAAAGCTGTAAAGGGGGACCAGATCAGCACACATGCACTCACCGTCGTTGCCGGCGGACGAGCGGGGCGTACTTTGATGAGGGCGGGGATGCAGTTGATGTCTTGGCACTGGATCGGCTGTTCGGTGTTTATCTGATGCTTCACCACCCTGAGCTCGCTTTCATCAGGCGCCACGCGGAACACTCCCTCTTGCGTAATGCCATTGTTATCGACGAAGTGCTTCTTCAGCTTCACCAACACCGCTGGGACCACTAGGCCTGTTACCACCACGTGTTAGCCACTTGCGCTTCATCATCGGTGTGTTGCAGCTCGTGTGTGCGGACCTTCATCAGCAATTCTGGGAAGCGGTTCAGGATCAGCTACAAACACGCACACGTGCAAGTTAGACAGAGCATGTGCATGCTTACAAGTGCTTTAGTGAGAAGAAGTACCAGAGAAGTAAGAACGTTCGGTTTCACGGTTGACGAGGACAAAGAATGTGCCCACACGCGACACAACAATCTCGATCACCTGTTGGACGATCCCCGGCTTTTGAACCACCATCGTGAACTTGACTCGCGTACATCGTTGCTAATGGAGAGGGTGTGTACGTGTTAGAACTTCCTTAGCTAAGGAGGATCAAATGGAAGTAGATGGTAGGGTTGGTACGGGTTTGAGGCGCCCGCTTGTGGTATCGACTATGATGTTGTGCGTGGAGCTGGAGCCGATGGATGAGATTGTAAACCTTACGGAAACCGCACTGGCGTTGGTAAGTATCAAATGATCCTCCACCACCTTGTGCATAGGCAGCGCGCCGCCCTGGTGTCCAAAGTCCAGATAATACTTGCTCAACTGTGTTTGGTTATGAGATTGGTAAGCGCAAACTCAGCATGTCCTGGCATTGTCGTCACCTTCATTACGACATCACGTTGCACTCGACGTACGTTGAATTCGACTGGCATGACTGCCGTTCTGCGCACCCGGTGGTTCTTCTCTGCTGACTTCCTGTGAGCGTCGCGATAGGCCTGTTCACACAAGAGATTGGCGAACAAAGGCACGCGCACATAGGAGTTAGGTGCTGGCCAAACGCGAAATGCAAGGCAGACGGATGGTGCCTGTGAGAGATAGCCGATGGCATCTGTAACGGGAAGCGCGATCAGAGCGCGGTGGACTCTCCTCCTCTCCTCATCAGAAGAAAATTGCTCGACCGAACACCCCCTGAAACAATGATGGATATTGTTAGGACAACGCGGCAGTGGCACAGGCTTTGTGCGCCGAGCGTACTTTGCGAGTAGCTCGAGCAAGAGGGAGAGATCCATCGGTGCGTGTGACCCGGCCTCTCCTGCGCCACCGAATACATTCGTATGCCTTCCGGACACAAACGCGTCGCTCCGAAACCTTGCGTTTTCTGGACGACTGTGATGCGGGCTGTGGGCAAGGTTAGGGCACCATGCACCATACTGATGTTGGCGCGCAAGAGGATAGGCGTCGTACACGTCATCGTCTCCTGCACACGTTGTGGTCAACCGCATCTTCGATGTGTAGTTGCTTCCCTTCTGGGTTTCAGTCTGCGCTGCTATCTGCTGCAGCTGGCGAGGTGAAAACTTGACGCCGTGCGGGCCACGCAGCGTGCCTGGCATGGTACTGCCCGCGTAGGCTGCTGCTTGGAACGTGAATGCGGATGGGCGACTGTGGGAGGGTCTCACAGCGAGCGTTGACGACGAGAGTGATGTTTGCTTGTGCTGGACCGAGCATTGTAATGGCGGCAACCCAAAGCTGCTCGTGTTGTCCGAGAACGAGACCGGCTGATGATGCGGACGTGAAGGTGACGACGAAAAGGTTGATGGCGCGAATGACGAAGAAGACGGATTGTTGGGCAATGGATGAGGATGAGGATGATGTGGGGAGTGCACTGGGGTGGACGCTGCCACGGAATCGAGCAGAGCATCAACCAAGGACGGACGCCGTTGAGAAGCTGACGAGGAGGTGAGAAGTGGCGACTTGGGCGGTCTCCCGTAGAGCGCCTTGTTGACCGCCGGGGAGTCGGGCGTGCCACGCGGCGATAGGTTCAACGATGACCGCCGCCGTTCGGCGGCCAGGCGTGCCGAGTGCGCGGTCGATATCGCCTTGAGCGACTGCTCCTCCTGCTCTTCCTCTGGCTCGTGGGCATAGTCGTAGTCGTTGCTCGTTGGATAGGTAGGGTAGAAGAACTCGCCATCGAACTCGCCCGAGGTGGTGAACTCGCCATCCGAGTTGCCGTAGGAGACGTCGTCGTCGTACACCGTGAGCTCGTCTTGCGTGTACTCCGTCGTGGACTCTTCGTCGTAGGTGTACTCTTCTTCCTGGTTCTGGTTCCACGCCGGCAGAAGCGACCTAACTTCGTGTTGGACTGGCCCAGGATCAAGGGATGGCGGCGCCGGAGCGGTGAAGGGCTGGCTCAGCTTGCGGAAGGACGTTCGCGGAGGGACGGGTGGTGGTAGAGGTCGTGGCACACCGAGGGGAGCTGTGGCTCCTCGTTGCAGGGGCGGAGCGGCATAACCAGTTACAGCAGTGGCAGGCCATGGGGCAGAGCTGACAGACGGCGGTACGGGCGGCTCTACCGTCGGCTTTCGAGGCGGAGGCGGTGCAGGCAGTTTACGTCGTGGTGGTGAAGGCGGCCCAATGGAACGGAAGACAGAGGCGACCGACATGCTCAATGCGGGTGGGCTCGGTAAGGGTTTAGACACGGTTGCTCCTCTCGAGTGCGGCAGCGTGGAGGCACTGCGACTGAGTCCTGTGGATGATCAAGCAGCACAACACAGCCAAAGACCGGATCTCGATGAGCAACGCAGATACAGAACTCGACCTTCACCACCAGCTTACATGCCCACGCTGAAGTCGAGATGATTTTTAGTATTATTATTATTTTACTCGTACCTGTTGAATTGAAGCTGGTGGTCGCCATCGGCCCTCAGAGTTGTACACGCGCAGGGTGTTGTGGAAGAGGAAGACGCACGCAGATTTACGGAGGAGGAATTCAAGACTACTGCCTTCACGACTCACAGATGTTGTTCGACGCGGCGGGCCCCTGTCTGTGAGGCTGAGCTTCGTTCCTGCGAGCGTGTTGGTTGTGTCGATGAGGTCGACACGACCAACACGACAGAGGCCCTTTTTTGGGTCGTGACCGTACGGTTTTAGGGGGCCGTTGGGTTTTGTCGCGAGAGGAGGGAGTTACAGGGGCGGACAATCATGTCCGTCTGTGAGGGGAAGTGTGCGAGAAGCTTCCGCGGGCCGTGCGAAAGACTGCACTCTTCTTCCTCGCGAGCGTTCTGGTTCGCTTCCAAGACCAGGGTGATGGACTCCGTGATGGCTGGGGAACAGTACCCCAGTTAGCGACCTGGCTTTCGTTAATCTTCCATCCATCCTCGAGCGAAGAAATGGCAAACAATCTAAAGCGAATGATGAAGCGATTTGGGGAGGAGGTGGGCAAATTGACGTTCGTCGATCCAGTCGCGTACGTTTACAACCCCCTAGACTACGCCTGGGCAGGTCAGGAGGCGTTCATCGACAAATTTTTCCGCGGCCGACCAGAGGGGGAGGAGCATCTTGATGACCCGGAGCCGCGTCCGACAATGCTCGTGGGCATGAACCCCGGGCCATACGGCATGACACAGAGCGGTACGTGGCCATCCTCTCTTGCTTGATCTTTTGTTTTATTTATTTTAGTTATGAAAAAAATTAATTTCGAAATTAATTTTATTCAAATTCCAGGTGTTCCGTTTGGTGCGCCCAAGCTGGTGCAGAGCTGGATGGGGATCGACCTCCCGCCCGATGCCATTCGCCCTCCGCCGGTGGTGTGCCCTGCACGGCCCATCTTTGGCTTCTCCCCCGTGCCGATCACGTCGACGCCAACGCCGACCAGGAGCAAGGGTGGAAAGGACACCGTCAGTGGCAAGAAGAGAAAGCGAGCACCGCCCCGACAGCCCTCGTTGCGCGAGGAGGTGAGCGGCAAGCGTATCTACGTGGACTGGGCGATGAACACCTATCCGTCGGCGGAAGCCTTCTTCAAGGAATTCTATATTCATCCCTACTGCCCGATGCAGTTCATGGCGACCACCGGAACAAACCTCACTCCCGACGAGCTTCACAAAAGCGATCGCGTCGAGCTGTACGACGTGTGCGACCGCTACTTGCGCGAAGCGATTCAGCTGTTGCGGCCCAAGAGGGTCATCGGCATCGGCAACTTCGCCGACGAACGCATCCGAGACACGCTCAAGCGCTGTAGACAGGAGGAGGGCGAGGAGGAAGGCACCGACAGGGACCAAGAGCTACTAGAACAGTTGGTTGTTGGCAAGATTCCTCATCCCAGGTACGGCCACTCTGGTGTTTGCACTTCATGAGTACAAGTGCGACGTGCACTAATCAATGGGGTTTGTGGATGCAGTCCGCGAAGTCCGCTCGCGCGAGTCATGTGGGGCAACAGAGCAGCTAAGATCAACGAGCTTCTGCGCGGCTTCGGTGTGGACGTGCCTTACACGGTGCCTGAGCTTGCCGAAGTTGCTGCGGCGGACGACCAAGTCGGTGAGCTCAACGTTGAGGCTGAAATGGACAAAGAGAAGGAAGAAGAGGAAGCCGAGACCAAGAGCAAGCACACCCACAAGCGTAGCAAGGCGGCAAAGCGGGGAGCCGCGACTGGACGAACCCGTGATCTGCCCATCACCAAGCGCAGGAGACGCCACGAGCACGCCAAGTGAAAATAGAGAAATGTTTGGGAAATTTTTTCTTTGTTGGAAATTATTTTCTGGTTGCGGCTGCTTCAGTGATCGGCGAGAAGTGATTGCAACATAGGCAGGGGGCGTGTTCTTTCATCAACAGTCGGCTGAGCACCACGAGAGAGCAAGCCCCTGATGGAATCGACGCAAGCGTTTAGCGAGCCAGAGGGAAGATGGTCGGATACCTACAAATTGCTCGAGAGGCCTGGCCCCCTTGCGGGTGAGGCCTTCGAGCCAGACACCCCCGATGCGCCCAAGGTTCTTTCCTCGTTGCTCATCTCCTTGGGTTTTGTTCTTTCAATAGCGGGGGCGCAGAGATTCGGCTGTTTCGATTGCAGAGCCTGCTTGCTTTCAGTGAGGGTCTTGTGACTAAAAATGCGCTGGACAACAACCAACAGTTGAAGAACTACTTGCGAGCATTCGAGAACGACAGGGGTGACCCTAACTGCAAGATTCTCGTCATCGGCGCCGGTGGCCTTGGCTGCGAGCTGCTCAAGGATCTCGCCCTCTCGGGTACGTGATCTAAAATTTAATTGAAATCGATTATTTAATAACATTAATTAATCAAATTGATAAAAAAATGTGCAGGCTTCCGCTGCATTGATGTGATCGACATGGACACGATCGACATCTCGAACCTGAACCGCCAGTTCTTGTTCCGACCGGCCGACGTGGGCAAGGCCAAGGCCGAGGTGGCTGCGCGCTTCATCAACGAGCGAGTGCCTGGCTGCCGTGTTACCCCGTATGTCCTTCTCTATCCTCTCTCTCACACACACTCTCACTTGCACGCACGTTAGCTCGCACGGCTGTTGACAACCTTGCTCACGTTATGCGATGCACCCGTGTCTGCAGCCACTTCTGCCGCATTGAAGACAAGGACGATGATTTTTACCGAGAGTTCAACATCATCATCTGCGGTCTTGACTCCATCGAGGCCAGGCGGTACATGAACTCTGTGCTCGTTGGCCTCGTGGACCACGGCGACGACGGCGAGATTGATCCCGACACCATCATCCCCATGATCGACGGAGGCACTGAAGGTTTCGTCTCTTCCCTTCCGCATCGCTCGAACGTTGTCTCAGGTTTACTCTAGCCGTACCGCAACACATGTCGCTCACAGTTATCTTGCGTCTGATGTAGGTTTCAAGGGCCAGGCGAGAGTCATCTTGCCGGGCATCACGGCGTGCTTTGAGTGCACGCTGGAGCTGTTCCCGCCCAAGACCACCTTCCAGATCTGTACCATTGCCCACACGCCCCGCAGGCCAGAGCATTGCATCGAATATGCCCGTCTGTTTAAGTGGGGCGAGGACAAGCCTTTCAAGGACGAGAAGGGCGAGCCCGTCAAGCCCGACATGGACAACCCTCTCCACCTCAGGTGGATGTACGAGGTCGCCAGGAAGAGGGCTGAGGTACATCATCACATTGATGCTTGGCACGTGATGTTCTTGGCCACCACCACGGTAGGTATGTTGCTTACTCCTTCGTGTTTGCAGGAATTCGGCATCAAGGGCGTGACGCTGCGCAGCACCAAGGGCGTGATCAAGAACATCATCCCGGCCATTGCCTCCACCAACGCAGTGATCGCCGCTGCGTGCGCGAACGAGGCCTTCAAGTTCGCCACTAATGCCTCGGGCTTCCTAAACAACTACATGATGTACAATGGAGGAGGCGGCGTGTACACCTTCACGTTCGAGTACGAGCGCAAGCCCAACTGCCTTGGCTGCGGCACCGTCGACAACGTGATCGAGTGGAACATCAGCCCCGACCAGAAGTGGGAGGACTTCATCGAAGACCTCGCCAAGGACTCCACTCTCCAGCTCACCAAGCCCTCCATCAGGTACGTTTGCTCGCTTCTTCCCTGCTTACAGCGAAAAATGTGCGCGGCATCTGCATGTGCTAACGCAGCGTCTTAACACAGGTGCCCAGACAAGAACATCGGCATTTACATGCAGAACCCGCCCATGCTGGAGAAGAAGCTGAGGCCCAACCTGTCCAAGACCATCGGCGAGCTCATCGACGACGGCAACTCGCTCAACATCACCGCGCCCACCCTTCCGGGCGTCGCCGTCACCATGAAGATCCGCTTCACCAAGTGAGCTGCACCAAAGCGCGGTCCTGGCGCGAGAGTTTATCTTTCACAATGGTAATGCACGCGCTCGCTCCTCCAACTGTTTCACCCTCTGTTGGCGTCGCATGGATGGGAGCTGGTGTGTTTGTTTGTGACCTCGTCACGTCGCCCGAGTATCCCGTTCAGTTCTTCCTCTTGCCGCCCGCCACCATCTTGCCGTTTGGTGCCTTGTTGGCGGTCTTGGTAGACTTGCTCACGCCAAAAGAGCGGTCGTAGAGGCCACGCGCCCACTGCACGCCCCACAGCGCCGGGTACCTTTTCGAAAAGGCAAAGGCGCAAGCGCGAGGAGAGCGATAAGAACAGTTGGCAAAAACAAATAAAGCACGACGGAAGAGCATGTACCCGGCAATGCAGGCGCAGACAGTAAGCAGGGCAGCCATCTTGTACTTGTACAACCGTCCTTGCCAGATTGTCGCCGCTGTGACGTGGAGAAGAGTTGGACGTGCGTGTTTGTGGGTAGGGAAGAGAGGAGGGGGTACCATTCGGAGGCCAGAGCAAGTAGGAGAGGTTGATGCCGGTGAAGATGCCGGGGACGAGGTGGAAATTGATGTGGAAGAGGAACATCGCCGCGATCGCCTTCATGAAGAAATCAAACCCGTGCTTCTCCCCACTGTCCATCGCCAACGGTGAGATCTTCAAGTCAAGCACACAGGTGACGCGCAAGTGTGAAGTGGGGGAGGAGTGGATGCACTACCGATAGAGTTCAAAGCGTCTGTTCCAGACCAGTAGATAAGGCGTCAACAGGAGAGCTGTGTGTGCGGATGAAAGGTGATAAGGCGAAACGAAGATCACGGGTTTGCGTCGTGTGGTCGCTCTGCCGGAGCTCGCCGGCAAGTGCGCACGCTCCTCTCGAGGTGAACAAACGCAGTGGCGATGAGGTGTACGTACTGACGTGTTGGATCCAAAAGACTTCGCGCTGTAGGAAGAACTTGACGTTCTCCATGTCAGGGAAGAGCAACGCCAGCGCCCTGCACAACAGCAGCAGCGACCACAAGAGAAACGGATCAGTTGATGAGCAATCGACCACATACAAGGAGACGAAATGAGCAACGGCCGGGCATGTACGTGTTGTGGGTGTAGAAGACGATAAAGTTGAAGATGTAGGTGGCTCTCTTGGTGTTTTGCGAACACAAGATGTAGACGTAGCTCAGGGATAGTACATGGCACGGGAAGAGCATGGACGCCAAGTGCACCCAACCTGGTGGCGTGTTGGCACGGCGAGGATTTCATGATCTTAAGAATCAACAAAACTAACGCTAAACACAACTGAGGGAAGGGTACCAAGGCCGGCCTTGTAGAAGAGATTGAGGAAGAAGGAGACGCTAAGGGTGACGACGAGCACCTTCTCGAAGAGCGAGAGCGGGGCCCTTTTGTCTACCATCTTTAGCTCGTCGTGTTTTCGCCTTCGGTGGCTCCACACGCCTACGGCGAGGAGCGCCAGCATGAGGACGTTGGAGATCACCACGTCCTCCACATGCTCGCGCAGTGACAAAAAGTCGTAGTTCAAAATCGGGTGGCGCGGCTTTGGCTCCATCTTCTTGCGTTGGCGAAGAAAGCAAGGAGCAAAGAGAGGACCAACCAGGAAATTGCGAAAAACGCTTTTTCGCTGCGTTGCGCCCACGGTCGTGCGGTCGTTTCTTCTTCGAGATGCGTGGCCTCGATCCCCTTTCGTTCTAATGCACGCAAAGTGGAGGCAAGGCGAAGGTTGCATTGTCTGTTTTTACTTTGTTTTCTGTACAAGAGACCACAGGTGCGGCGAGGAAAGATGAAAGAGGAGAGAAGAGGCTTAGTCGTCGTTACACCGGACCTTGTCGATGGTATAGTAGCCGACGGTCTTGCGCGCAGTCTTGCCAAGAGCGGGAATGTAGATGAGACACGACTTGATGGGCGGCGAGTAGAGGTGGAGCGACACGCCGTTGCCGTCGAGCGGCCTGATGACGTGGAGAGCGATCTCGTCGCGAATGTACGCCACCTCGCCCTTGGTGTGCGCCTCGGTCTGTCCCTTGATGAGGTTGGGGCAGATGCCCTCCTCGGGACCCGTCTCGGGTTCATCCTTGACGTGGTAGTAGGTCTCCTCGATCTGGCCCTCGAGACACCCCATCCAACAGCTCGAGCCGGCATGGTTGTGAATTGGGCTCTTCTGGCCATCTTTCCAGCAAATCACCTGCAAGGGGAAGCTGAAGTGTTAGCGCTATGTGGCGACGTGCGTGTGGAGGCAGAGAGGACGACTTACGATGAGCTCAAAGTGCTCGTTGGCTTCGACGAGATTGCGAGCGTAGAAGGCGGGGTGGTAGAGGGCATACTCCTTCCAATCATCATGGGTTTCAATGTACTCAGACATCATGCCCTTGACGCGCTCCGCGCCCTCGGCTCCATTCCCGAATTGGTCAAAGTGCTTTCGGAGGTCGTCGCACAGCCGCTTCAGAGGGGGCTGTGCCGACGGCGAGTCCACCATCTCCTTCTTGCACGAGACCAGGTCGGTCGCGGTGTGAGTATGCTGCAGCCGTTCGACGGACATCGCGTTTGGGTTTGTGCGGGATGGTTCACGAATGAGGGGTGCGTCGGTGGAACCGAAGGAAGATAGAAAGTTATTGGTGTGGGTGGCGAGTTGTGCACTCGATGTCGCTGGCTATTCTTCTCTTCGTCGTGGTGGATGCGTTGAACAAGCGGTAAGGTTCGATCTGTGAGCCGTGTGCCTCCGCGGTTGTCCCCAACCGTCGACAGCAAGCTGGTGGCGTGTGATAAACCTGCAGAAGCCGTCGAAACATCGCAGGAGTAGCTTCTGCCCTGCTCTCATTGGCACGGTCACACCCGAAAAAGTCAGAACGACATGTCATTACAGCAAATATGCCGACAGATGCTCGGGTGATCCCGGCTTATCAAGCTCGCAAGGTATGTGCCGACCTGTCGACGGAGA
>CDFA01025116.1:27129-44231 GCA_000826305.1 Acanthamoeba healyi | reverse complement strand
CGTTCATTCATTTTAAATCAACTCTAAAATATAATAAAATCAAATTCTCATGAAGGCTGGTGCATCGGCAGCCAAGCTTACTTTCGTGTCGCTCCCACTAGCATCATCCCCGAGCATAGATTGTACGGCCCTCCCAGCACCAACCCCCATCCGGAAATGATTTTTCACCATCTAGACAGACTTGGTTGCATTCGCGCCAGATCCGCTTCTCTTTGGTACGCCCTACGGCAGGCGCTGGCAGGTCGATGAATGGAAGAAGCGTAGGCTCGACGAGCGCTCCGGCGGGTCTACCACCCCACCGCGGCATGCCGCCACGGCGCTCTCCTCCTCTCCTGCCAGTACGGCTCCCGCTTGGCCCTTCTGTGCGTACATGCGGAACACTCACGCCGGCTGCTCTATGCACCACAGCAAGCCAGTCACCTGGCGCTTCTCCGCAGAGGAAGGGGAAAGGGTGGTCGCGAAGAGACGTCGATGGCGAGAGCAATGCGGCCGAGGGTCGCAATGATTGTGCCGAGATGCTGCGACTGCTCCCCCGGAGGGCCGACGCCATCTCCGACGAGGCAGAGCTGACAAGCGCACTCGCTGAGGCTCTCACGCAAATCAACTCTGCTCACAAGTGCTTCAAATCACAGCCCAACCGCGCCTCCAAGCTCTACTTCACCGCCGCCAAGTGTGCGTTGTTCGCTTCATTCAGTCGGGTGATAGTGCTTGGGTGGCAGGCTATGACTCACTCTGCTGCAGCGTTGGCGCAGCTGGGGCGAATACGTGAAGCGGCCGAGACACTCCAGTTTCTACTGCTGCTCCAACACGTTGAACATCATCGCGGTCAAGAAAAAGGTCCCATCATAGTTGCAATTGCCGCGACCTGTTCAATCAGCTTACACCTAGTCTTGGGTGGCGTTCCTTCTTCCAGACACTCCAGTGATCGACAGCGCCAATGAAGAGAGTACTGCACTGAGCACGAAAGGGGAACCGGCGTCGAATACCACCTACCTCTGCAATCCAGCCAGAGCAAAGGTGGGACCAAGATAACATAGCGGACAACCCTCTCGACATTACTAAGGGTGCTGACGGGCGTTACCTGTGTCGGTGGTCTCGTTCTGTGCGCACAGCTTGCTTATACATCACATCTGTGGTTAGCGCGACTGAGCCGATCCTTCGATACTGCGCTTGCCACTCACCACTATCAAGCCTGCTGCGACATGTTCCTTTCACGAGCACTCGTGGATCAGCTCACTGATCAGGTATGGTACAGGATGTGCTGTATTGTATACCCATGTGCGCACTACAGCTGATCAGCTGCGTGCCCTCTCGCTAGGCGGTTCGGCTATCTGGTTCTGCGTTTGCAGAGAATGCGCGAGCGATCTTCGAGGATCTTAAGGCACACACGGAAGCTGTGGAGACCTTGTGGTCGGTGGTGGAACGCCCCGAGCAGCTGTTCAGTACTCTCCTTGAAGCTGCGGGTTTCTTCTCGCTTAGAACGCCCTCTCCAAGGTTCTAGCTCTCCCACCTCTCAGCGTTCCTTTGGTGAGGAGCTATGCATTGGTACTGACGCAATGTACACATTGTTCGTACTGTGGTGCAGGTCTCTGGTCGTGTATCTGGTAGCTTCTAACATAGCATCGTTCTGCTCACGTTGGGGAGACGTCGCACTTTGCATGCGACGAAGCTCTACGGCACGCATGCCATTGCAGCTGCCCATAGCATTGAATGGCTGAGTCGCCAGCTGACTCGGCCATCGCTCGATGGACGTTGCGTGCAGGTGTGCTTCGCATTGTCGAACATGTGGCTTGGTTTGGACTACCTCGCTGAAGCTTACGCAATGCAGCTCAAAGCCATCGACTCGTCATCACCTACGTCGTCTCACGTGTCAGACGACAGCAACAGCGCGGTGCTGTTTGACTTACTCTACGCCTCCATCTCCCTTGGTATGCTCCCCTTATGAGAGTCTTTACGTACATTCATATCAGTCTGAAGCTAAAGTCTTGTGTACATCATACCTCCTATGTGCAGGCGACCGCATCCGGCAACGAGAGGCGCTGGAATGGGCGCAGGCAAGCAAGGAGGCGCTTGGTGCAGAGACACGAGTAAGCTTCCTACGCAATCTCTCTTGGCGTCTCACACGCTCTCATCACATCTCACACGTGCTCTCTTAGTTTCTGTGCGAGATCGTGGCGAGCGGCCAGTGTGGCGATATGAACAGGCTCGAACAAGCCGGGATAGATCACGAAGCGTTGATCGAACAGCATCGGCACCTACGCGACCTGTACAACCACGCACTCGCCCAATTCACCTCATGATCATCATCAAGTGGCTATCAGGGCCTTGTTCAAACTCACTCCATGCCGCAGCGCCCCTTCTGCACGTTTGTGTTCGTATACGTTTATGTTCATGACAGCTGAGCAACCTCGTTACTGCTGCTGCTGCTGCTGCTGCTCGTCAGCGGCTGCTGACCTCTCTTAGTAGAATGGTTCACTCTTCCACAGGCTGTCGAGTGTCTTCTCCGGGTCGGCCGACGTGGGCTTCCTGCTCGCAGAGGTCGACGCGGTCCTGCTCCTGTTGCTGCGCTGCTCGCGGTCGAACTTGCGCTGAAGCTCGCGTGCGTACTCCTCGTCCTTCTTCTCC
Source organism: Acanthamoeba healyi (assembly GCA_000826305.1). Lineage (NCBI taxonomy): Eukaryota > Discosea > Longamoebia > Acanthamoebidae > Acanthamoeba > Acanthamoeba healyi. The sequence goes on along the minus strand of CDFA01025116.1, from coordinate 41,606 downwards.
AGCTCGCGCCTCTGTCGCTCGCGCTCGGAGACGTCCTTACGCTCCCAGTTATCGAAGCGTCGGCCGAACTCCTGCTGGGGGTCATAGTGACGCAGGTGTACGTCGGCCGGCTGCGGCGGCAGCACCGGCACCAGGTTGCCGTGACGGTTCCTGCTGCCTCGGCGCTCCAGCGACTTCTCGCCATCCGCGTCAAAGTCGCTGTCGCTGTCATCGTCATCGAAGCTCTTCGATCGCCTGCCGCGGTTGGACTCCTCGCCATAGGAGGAAGAGGACGAAGACGGCTTGGGCGCGGTCTTCATGCGCAGCATACGCTCGGCCGGATCTTCGGTGCCGGCGTTGTAGCCCTTGTTGTAGCCGTACGTGCTGTTGGCGTAGCCGTCGCCATAGCTCCTCGTGGTCGTGGTGAGGACAGTCTTGTTCCCCGTGTCGTAGGCATAGGAGGGCGTGGTCGCCGGCGCCGACAGACCCATAGGGGCCGACCAGGTGTTGAAGCTGCCCTCCTCCTCCAGCAAGGTGTCACCGACCCGCTTGCTGCTGCTGCTGCTCTTGGTGTACGATGCGCTGCTGTAGGCCGGTGCCGTGGCATAGGTCGACGGGTCCTCTGCCTGCTCGGGCAGCTCGACGTCGTCGCGCAGACGCACCATGTCGCCCGTGTTGTGATCGCCGTAGCGGCGAGCGTCGGTCACGTTCAGCTCCTCGACCGTCGAGTTGCGGCCGCGCTTCACCGCCACAGCTGCGCCCGAGGGTGCACCGCACATTCCTCCGATCAGGCCGCCCACCTACATTGACAAGGCAATGGCCCAAGAGGTGAGCCACTGACCACGCGTTCAAAGGGCGGAGGAAGAAGGTGAAGCCGATCTGTGGAATGAAGAGGCGTACCACAAAGCCGATGGGGACAGAGACCGGGGCGATGGGAATCATGGCCAAGCCGATGGCGGCACCGACGCCAGCGCCGCTAGCTCCACCTGAGAGAAGAGGCGTGTTGGTGAAAGATGCAAGAGTTTGAGGGGAGAGGAAAGACTGGCGCAAGGAAGAGAAAAAGATGAATGAAGGCCATACCGACGACTGCTCCGCTTGTGGCGCCAGTTAAAGCGTTCTTCCTATCACCTCTGTTGATGCGCATTCTCCTGGTAAGACGTCCCATCGTTGGTAGTGGTGGTGGTTATGTGTGAAGAGAGTCTTGGTGCGTTGTGATGGTGGCAGGTGTGCAGTTGGTTTGTGCCGAAAGCTGTTTGCTTGTTGTGTGCGGGATGGTGTTTGAGTGTGGAATAGAGTAGGGATTGGGGAGCGGAGGCGAATAAAAGGCCACTCAGGCCCTCTCCGGGCCCAGGCAAATCCCCGTCACCTTCACCCTCCCCGAGACCCATGGCCCAGAGCAAGACGAGTGTGGACGCTGAGAACTCCTTCTTTCTTTCGTCTTTTCCCTTTCCTCTTTCCACGCATACGCCGGCCGAAACGTCCTGAAATTTAGCGTAAATCGCCAAATTGCGCTCGAGATGTGGCGCTCCATCGAACAAGGGCACAAAAATCAACATGCCAGATGATGTGGTGGGCTGTGTGATGGTCAGCTGGAATTCTGCATAGAGCATGTGTTTGCTAGGTTCATGTGCAGGATTGAACTGGTGGCATGCCCACAAGATGCTTGCTTGGTGCAACCCACCATGCACAGACCCTATCAGTTATTGTTGGGGTAGGTTGTGTTCTTTCAGGAGCGCCACCCAGGCGATGGTGAGTCACGGTGCATCCGTGAGCTAACTCCTACGCCACCAATTCCTCGGTGACGCCGGCTTCAAATTTTCATTTGGCGCGCTGTACGCACAACACACAGCGCACAGAGAAGAGAGAGATGGCCGCATGGGAGGAGCGTTTGAATCAGCTGGAGCGCAACTTCCTCACGGAGGTGGAGCGCCTGAAGGAGGACATACTGGGTCAGTTGCAGATCAATGACGACAAGTACTACAACATCGACAACGAAATCAACACGTCGTTCACCTCGCCTTCGCCGTCGTCCGCCTACACCTCGCCCTCTACATCGTCCCCCTCTTCCTCGTTCCGCACTACCAGCGGTGCTGCCTTGCGAACCAGTGACGAGCACTGTGTCGGCATCTCGGCTCCGCACATCGCTAGGCACGAGCCCGCCGCACCCGTAGTCGCCGTCGCCTCTTTTTCATCCACCGTCGCTCCCGCTTCTCTCCGCCAGACACAGTTCGCGTCGTTGTCGGGCTCTACGGGAGGAGCGCAGCCGAGTTTGACCTCATCCTCTTCGAGTCTGCCTCCTGCCCTGCCGCCCCAGGCTGCAGCCGCCGCGGATGGTGCCACAGCGGGCGGTACTACTGGAAAGTCGCGCCGAGTGGCGCCTGCGCGGCAGGCCGCAGCTCCCGTCGTGCGCGTGCGCGCCGCCTACAAATTCGATTCGCAGGAGGAAGATGAACTGCCCCTGCCCAAGGGCCTCGAGCTTATCGCCTTCATGCGCGAGGTACCCCCCCCCCTGCATTCCTCAGCTTGCCATGAATTATTCGCCTCGTTGATTAGATCACGCGAGCTGATTTTGTTTATAAAAAATAATTCCTAGGACGAGTCGTGGTGGTGGGGTCAGCGTCCCGACGGCCAAGTCGGCATCTTCCCCTCCAACTTCGTCACCGTGTTGGGTGCGGTCACCACGTCTTGCTTGCTTGCTTGCTAACTTGTCACTCGCGTGCCGTGGCGCAAGCCTATTTCTCACGCCCTAATGGTGTCTTGTCTCGTGTGCATTGCGCAGAGGGCAACCCAGAGACGCTTCCAATCCGCGAGGACGATCCGGACGAAGAGGCGGACGCTAGTGTCGTAGAACCGCAGCATCAACAGCAACACGAACACGTTCAGACCCAGCATGCCGACGGCAACCGCGGCGAAGTGGAGGCTGATGGCGACCGCCCGAAGCCTCCGCCGCCCGCTGGACCTAAGCCGCTGGCACGCCAGGGTTCTCAGAAGCGCCTCGAGAAGATGAAGGTCAGCAAGGCCACGGCCTCTCCACCACCAACTAAGCGATCGTCGGCGAATTCGTCTGCCAACCGGTTGTCATCCTCGGGATCATTCGCTTCGCCTGCACCTCAGCCGGCTCAGACAATGCCATCCGGCTCGATGCAGCGCCTGTCATCTTCAGGGTCGTTCAGCTCGAGCGCACCTCAGCCTCAGCTTACTTCATCTGGCTCCATGACCGCGGCGTCATCGCCGCCGGTGGCGCCCGCCATTGCTGCTGCAATGACCGCTCCGACTCCCGTCGCCGCCGCTCCCCCTGTGGTGAGGCAGAGGCCCTCACCTCCGCCGCCATCGGCTCATCTCAAGCCTGCTGCGCTTTCGAGCGCCTCTGCTCTGCCCCGCGTCGGAGCTGATGATCAGCCCGCTGTTGTCGCTTCCCCTGCTCCCGATGGTACCGCCACATCCACTTAACTGCGACCTGTGCCAATGCCTAACTCTTTCCTTCGGTTGCAGATTCTGCGACTAGCGCGGCTGCTACACTCATTCGCCAGCGCCCGGCTGCAGTGTCTGCTCCACATGGTCGTGCGCCCCTGACTCAAGGTATCCAATTGATCTATATGTCCGCATTGATTCAATGAGGCGTGTGCACACTCCTAGTTGTTGATACTAATTCACGTACATGTGCCGCTTCAGTGGATAAAGAGAATCCGGCTTCACCCAGGCCCGCTGTGCCTCGCTCTTCGCTCAAGCCCACACAGGTACAACAACCTAAACGCTATATAATCGCGACTAGCCTCACCACTGCTACACTACCAGAGAGGCGAGGCGGCACGGAAGGACTGGCACGACAAGAGAAAGAGCATCATGATGCTGCAGGAGCAGAGCCGCACCACTCACCTCCTCGCCCAGTGGGAGCAAGCCGGAGCCGGCATCACCTTTGCTCCGTCTCGTCCCGCCAGTTAGTTGCCCCCTCCCCTCACTCATGTATTACCACCACCACCCCAAGAGAGGACGAGAGGGGGGTTCACCCCAACAAAGAGGAATCGAGGTGTTGGTACCGTGGGCCACGAGTTGGCCAGCGCCAATCCGCACCGATTATTTATTCCTGTCGACCACCCTGCACCCAGCTTCTGCGCTACAGCGATTTTGTGCGATCAAATCAAATCAGAAAAAAACCCACGTGAAGGCGCGACAGGCAAGGTGGGAGTGAGGATTGAGGCGCACCACACGAAGACAAAACGCTCTGCTCAGTGCTCGACTGCTGCTCTCTGTGTGAGCACACAGAAGCGGAAATCGCATTTTAGTTCATTATTCATTTATTTCTCGGCCGCCAGCGTGAACGCCACCACGGGAGCCTCGAGGGGCCCTCCTCCATCTTCGAACCCGATGCGTGCCACGAAATGGTCGCCCCATCTCTACATTCTGGAGCTGCTGCTCGGTATGCTGCTCTCCATATTCTTCGATCCGAGCAAACTGCCGCTGGCCGTCAAGGCGCTAATCATCGGAGCCACCTCCTTCTTCATCCCCTACATCTGCTACAACGATCCCCACCACTGCCTCTCCGTCTGGCCCCTCTCCCACCTCTACGAAGCCCTTAGCATTCGGGTACCCACCATTTTATTTTATTTTATTTGCTCATTTTAATTTAATGTTGATATTTTTTTTAATTGAGCAAAATATTAATTTGCACAAAAACAATATTATAGGACACGCCAGCGATGGCGCTAGTGCTGGGGTTCGTGCTGGCGGCGGGCTTGGTGCTCTACATTGCCCTGTGCTACGTCTTCACCAAGTTCATCACCCTCAAGTACGAGCGCAGCACGACTGAGTACAAGATCATGACGATCGGCGCGGCCATCGGCGTGCTGCTCTTCGTCCTCTTCATCTTCGTCACCTCCGTCATGCACAATCCCGCCCTCGCTCCTCCCGTTCTTCCCAGCGGCAGCGGCGGAGTCGAGGCGAGCAAGCCCGACAGCGACGCCTACGTCTACGACCCCGAGTACGGCGAGCTCAAGTTCGACCCGTTCGATGATGATCTCGACGGCAGGCTGTCGGAGGAGGAGAGGTCGATGAAGTACAAGATCATTCAGCGGATGCGAGAGCTCAAGGACAAGGAGAAGCTGAAGGAGAAGACAAAGGAAAAGGACAAAAAGAAGGAGAAGGAGAAGGAGAAGCCCACCTCCGCGCCGTATCAACCGCCGCCACCGCCGCATCAGCAGGGACAGGGGCAGGTACAGGGACCGGCCGCGACCGCCTCGTCGCTTGGGTGGTTGCGCGCGCTGAAGAAGAGCTACATCGACTTCGCGGTGAACAATCCGGTGATCTACTACGTCTGCTGGATCGGCATCCTTACGACGTGTGTCGGATGCGCGTACCTCATCTGGAAGGAGAACATGCTCCCCGCCCACACCTCCCTCCCTCTGCACGGCGTGCCCGCGGCCGTGCCTCCGATGACCCTGCCGCCTGGCCCAGGGCTGGCCGAACAACCGCCGGCGTTCGGGTTCCCGACCTACATCGAGCCTGCCCGCGCCAGTGCATCAACGGCCAACAGCGAAGACTCGGCAGACGACGAGGATAGCGAACACGAGCCTGTGGGCGATGCCGAGGCCAAGTCGACTGGACAGGCTCGGCTCTCCCGCCAGACCTCGGCCAGTTCGCTCGCCGTGCCGGCTCGATCCGGTCGCCCTTCGACCTTGCTCACTCCGCCCGTGCTCATCACGCGCGCCACTTCCCCGGTGCTAAGTCGTCGCGGCTCCCTCCGGAACTCGAAAAGCGATCGTGATGGCGACGAGGACGGCGCCGAGGTGCAGGACTTTGACGATAGGAACGGCGGTCGTCCTGCCGGCCGGCTCATTCATGACGAGGGACGGACGAACAAGCGTATGTCGCTGCCCATCATGTCAATGCCCACGGGGGCGCGTCGAGTGTCGCCATTGACTTCGCCGAGAGCAAAAACGTCTGCCGACCTGACGCACGACTATGGCCTCAACGCGAACGGCGATGGTGGTGACCTTTACCGCAACCCGCAGTTATCACGAGGCAACTCCACCGCTGCCACACAGACGACAACTTCACGAAGGCTGTCCACACCGAAACGACAAACGACGAGGACGAAGAAGGGAAAGACAAAGACAACGCCGGCGAAGAAGCTCAATGTGGAGAGCGCGAGCGACGAAGGCTTGACGTCGGCCACCGCCAGCGGGTCGGAGCGAGAAGGGAATGGCAGCCACGAGGACAGGGAGGAGGACAATGGCGCAGGCGTGTGCAGAGGCGGATACGGAAGGCGGCCATCTGTCGGGAGTGGTACAGAGCGCAACAACAACGGTGGCGCGCGAGGGGGGCAATCCGGTCGTCGCGAGGATGACGAACAGTATGAGGAGGCTCAAGTGGAAGAGGAGAAGGAGGTGGAAGATGACGACGAGCTTCGTGAGGATGTGATCAAAGACGCCATCAAGGAGTCCATCAGCGAGGAGCTGGGCGACAAGTTCTGGCGCGAGCGCGAGCGCACCCTGGCCGAACTCGAAACGCTGAGGCATCGGTACGACAGGGAGCGATTCAAGTACAAGAACCTTAAGCAAACGTTCGCGAAGCGCATGCAAGAGACCGACGAGCAAGCGGACAAGGCCAAACGAGTAGAAGCGCAGGCTCGCGCCGAGCTTGAGCAGCGTTTGAAGCGCGAGAAGGCCTCCGACCTGGACGCGCTTCAGCGCAGTGTCAACGAGTCCGCGCAGAAGAGCGAGGAGACACTGCGAAAACAAAGCGAAAGCGAGCACGCGAGAGCCGAGCGAATCAAACGGAAGCTGACTGACGAACGCCAGCGCAACGAGGAACTCAACCGACGCGTCGAGGACGAGCGCACCAAGTCGGACGAGCTCACTCGACGAATGGAGGACGAGCGGACGAGGAACGAAGAACGATTAAACGAAGAACGAACGCGGCACGATAATGAGAAGCGAATCAGCGAGGAAGCGATGAGAGAGCTGGAGATGAGAATGAAGCGAGTGAGTGACAGCACCGGCGATGAAACGATGGCGCTCGAGCTCTACAAAAAGATTGATGAGGAACGGGCCAAAGCTGATGAGTGGCGACGACGACTCGACGCCGAGTGCGAAAAGGTGGAGCGACTCAAGAGCGAAAACGAGGCCGAGAAGCAGAAGAACCACGAACTCAGCCTGCAGATCGACGAGATGAGCGCCAAAATGGTATGAATGGCAACTTGCGTCACGAGGTGTGCGGTGTGCTGTATTGTGCTGACAGCTGCTGTTCGCGTTGTGTTGTGCGCCGCAGACGGAGATCTTGATGAACGTAACGCATCTCAACCTCAGGGACGCCGACAGCGAAGCCGAGAGACTCAAGCAGGAGAAGCGCAAGTCGAAGCAGGAAACGAATGCGGCCCCTAATGATGTGCCGGCGAAGAAGGAGAAGGAGCCAGCAGAGAAGATCAAGGAGAAGAAGGAGAAAGTGGAGAAGAATGGGCTGCCATTGCCCAACATCGTGGTCAGCGCCAGCCTAGCCGACGCCGGCACCGCGCCAGCCATCGATGCCGGCACGCCTAAGGTCTCATCGCTGTTCTCGCCCACCCGATCTAAGTCTGAGAAGCGACGGAGCATTACCCTCACGCCCACGGCCATCCGCGTAGCTGGTATCGCCAACCCCAGCCCCAGCCCCAGCCCCAGCCCCAGCCCCGACACCGCTCCAGAAGCTGCCGACACGACCAAGAGCGATCTGCCCGTCGACGAGTCCGCCAAGCCTGCCGAGAGCGTCGACGCCACCGCCGGTCTCACCGTTCTCAGCGATGACCCCACCCCAAAGATCAAAGAAACTCCTACTGTCGCCGACGTCACACCTGCGGCGACCAACGGCGGCAGCGATAGCGACAGCAGCAGCCCTGCGAGCACGCCGGCCGAGTCATCGCCTTTGCTCTCGCCCGTCAAGGCTAAGTCGGAGAAGCGTCGGAGCGTCACTCTCACGCCCACCGCTGTCCGACTGGCTGCCGCTGCCGCCACCGTCGCTCGCCCCACGACCAGCACACCGTCGCCTGTGGCCAAGCTGGAGGCGGCTACTGCGCAGGAGAACGGAACCATCAGCCTCGAGGCTGACCTCAGCACCACAGCATTGGCGACGAGCAACGGCAACGGCAACGGCAATCTTCTGAGCACGCCTGTCAAGTCAAACGACGCGCTAAAGGAGAGACGGAGGAGCGCCACGCCCACGCCCAAGGCCAAGTCCTCCTAGCATCGATGACTTGCTCACTCTCCACCTCCACCACCATCGCTTTATCGTAAATACACTTCACCTATTCTCCACCACCAAAAAAGAGAAGAACAAGACGATGGTGGAGGACACGCCGGTTCTTTCTCATCATGACGACGAGTCACCGTGTGTGATGCCGGCAGCGTGCATGTGACGTTGGATTTCGGACACGCTCAGCCTCCTCGGGAAGACCGCAAAGTGCTGCAGCGCCGAACGGCACGACGGCTTCGCCCCACAGTCCAAGCCCTCGCTGCTGTACTCGCCACCCAGCACGAACGGACCGCCACAGTTGCCTTGTTGGGAGAACAGATGAACACATTCACGTTTTTAGATGCCAAGCGCTCCCAGGTTCGAGCAAGGGATGCTGCAATGCGCACCAGGTTGGATCTGAGCAAACTGGGCGGAGCGGTGCTCGACGCCGTTGACGTATGCATAGAGGGCGCCGTCGTGCAGTACCCATGCGGTGTGCACCCACTGGCCCAGGAGCGTCGCCACCGGGACTCGCAACACCACCTGTCAAGCTCTTGCTCAGCCTCCTGCTACCACGCACTGCGTGGTGCATGAATAACGCCTACCTTCTTGCGTCCGGTGTAGAAGTGCCAGAAGAAGAGGTAGCCATTGTCGTAGTGGCAGCCCTGCTCGCGAGCGTGGGTGCAGTACAGCGCGTGTTGCGAGGTGGCGAGCTCGGTGGGCAGCTTGACCAGCAGCGTCAGCGAGATCGAGCTCACGACCTCTCCCTTCTCCATGTGCGGGAACGCCATGTCGCGCAGGCTCCGCGGGCACTCCACGTACGTCTCTCCTGTTTCACCCGTATCACTCCCCGCATCAGCTCTCCTCTCGCCCACGGGCAGACACGTTAAAAACAAAATAAATAAAAGCACATGGGGTGCAGATCTCCACGCGCTGCAGTCGTGGATGTGGGTGCACCCACGGCTGTAGGATTGGAAGGGTTGTCGGAGAAGATGGGTTGCGGTGCCGTACCGGCAAAAGTGGCCGCGTCACCCGCGATGCCGGGGATGGAAGCGACCCCACCGACTGCGGTGGCATGGAAAGCGTAGCCCGAGTGGTCTCGTACCTGCACCTCCCCTTGCTTGTCATTGAGCTTGTAGTACACACACGGCAGCCCCAGCTTTATCACTCGCTCGTACGCCGCATCGTCACCACGCCCGTGCTCCATCTTGTCACGCTATTTATTTTTATCTTACCCTTTTTTAAATTTTATTTTCGTTTGCGTTTCTCGTTCTTCTCATTCGTGGCATACCAAAAAAGAGTGTTGACAAAAGGAGACTCAACCCACGTCCCTTGTTCTGCAGAACATCGAGTGAAAGAAATCGAAAAGAAAAAATATCTGAAAAAGCTGGCGTTCGATCTTGGTGTCCTCTCATCCGGCGTGATCGATTAGATTGATAAAATAAGAGACAAAGGAATCAGAGGAGAGGTAACAAGAGCGAATACAAGATGGTGTTAGCGGAGCTCGGTTCGAAGATCACGCACGCGCTGCGTAACATGTCCAACAGCACGGTCATCGACAAGGAGGTCGTGGATGCCATGTTGAAGGAGATTTCGAATGCGCTCATGGCTGCCGATGTCCAGTTCAACCTCGTGCTCAAGCTGCGAAAGAACATCCTCGACAAGGTCAAGATTGACGACATGGCTGCTGGCCTCAACAAGAGGAAGATCATTCAGCAGGTACTCCCCCCTTCCGATCTCCAATTTTTGTTGTCTTGATCTCTACTGCCCGATTTTAGTGATTGTTTCCCGAAATACGAGCAATGTAATTTTTTAGTGCCTTGCTTCACCAGTTTAGCTATCTTTTGGGTTCCTCGGCTCTATCCTGATCATTTTGCTGATGATCTTTGGCTTCTCGCCACTAGGCTGTGTTTGATGAGCTTTGCGCTCTTGTCGATCCCGGTCAGAAGCCCTACAAGCTGGTCAAGGGCAAGCCCAACGTCATCATGTTCGTCGGACTCCAGGGCGCCGGCAAAACCACCACCGTCACCAAGCTGGCCTACTACTACAAGAGGAAGAGCTGGAAGGCATGCCTCGTGTGTGCCGACACCTTCCGTGCCGGTGCGTTCGATCAGCTCAAGCAGAACGCGACAAAGGCCAAGATCCCCTTCTACGGCAGCTACACGGAGACCGATCCCGTCAAGGTCGCCGAGGAGGGCGTGGAGAAGTTCAAGAAGGAGGGTTATGAGATCATCATCGTCGATACCAGTGGTCGTCACAAGCAGGAGGCTGCCCTCTTCGAAGAGATGGAGCAAGTCGCTGCCGCCATCGTACGTGGCTTGCATCATAGCTAACTCATCCAGCACTCACCGCGCTAACTCACGTTTCTTGTGTGCTGTCTTGTTCGGACTGTCAGAAACCGGACACAGTGACGTTCGTAATGGACGGCACCATTGGTCAGGCCGCATTCGACCAGGCGCAGGCCTTCAAGCAGAAGGTGGGCATCGGCTCTATCATCATGACTAAGCTCGACGGCCATGCTAAGGGTGGCGGTGCCCTTTCTGCGTACGTTCTCACCAACGCATTTCGTCCTTACTCCGACGACTTCATTCTTGAATGCGCACTCACGTCGGACTTTGCTGCCTCTGTTTAGTGTGGCGGCCACGGGAAGCCCCATCACATTCATCGGTACTGGTGAGCACATTGACGACTTCGAGACTTTTGCCGTGCGGCCCTTCGTCAGCAAGATGTTGGGTACGCGATCGTGCGAGCACTCTTTCTGCCTTTCGCTGCGCCTTGTGGCTTCGTGACCAATTATCCTAACGCCTCTTCGTGCTACGTCGTCGAATCAGGCATGGGCGACATGGCGGGCCTGGTGGACACGATCAAAAAGGCCGTCCCGCTCGACGGTCAGCCTGAGCTCTACAAGCGGTTGTCGGAGGGTATTTTCACTCTCAGGGACATGTACGAGCAGTTCTCCAACATCCTCAAGGTATTCCGTTTTGCTTCCTGTTGCCGGTGCTTTTGTTTCTTTCCACTGACGCGGTGGTGATGCTGTCACAGATGGGACCTTTGAACAAGGTGATGGAGATGTTGCCCGGCATGGGCAGCATCCTCAAGGAGGGGGCCGGCAGAGATTCATCACAGAAGATCAAGAGCTACATGACTATCATGGACTCCATGACCGACGAGGGTATGATCGTGCCACACGTCGCGCGCAACATGCTTCACCGCTGGCTCACAGCGGTGTGTGCGTGCAGAGCTGGACGACTCGAAGGTGTTGGCCAAGAACTCGCAGTCGCGCATCGTGCGCATCGCTCGCGGATCGGGACGGTCGGTGAAGGAAGTTAACGAGCTTCTCGAGCAGTTCAAGCACTTCGAGAAGGTCATGAAGAAGGTCAAGGGTCTCAAGCTGGGCAAGGTTCGCGTCGTGCACTCCCCAATGATCATCTCTTTCACTCCGAGCCTCACTCGTAGTTAACTTACTTCTCATCTCCTATCTCTATTAGGGTGGAGAGCTCAAGGGCAGAAACCTGTCACAAATGTCGAACCTCATCCCACCGCACCTGATGAAGCAGATGGGCGGCATGGGCGCCATCCAGAACATGATGCGCTCGCTTGGTGGCGGTGGAGGCGGCCTGGGCGGACTCGGCGGTCTCGGCAACATGATGGGCCTCGGCGAATAGGAAGAGGCCCGGGCTCACCATCATCAACATCCTGCACCACGGAGAGGGGAATGAGTGTACGTGCACTTGTGTGAATAAACGCGGAACCCTTACCGCTCACATCGCGCATCCACTCGCCGACCAGCACAGGGCGGAAGAGGGCGAAACGAATTCCCTATTTTTTCTGCTTGTCGACAATCGAAATTCGCACAAACTCGAAACCTTAAAATTACCGGACGGCATACGATTCAGCCTTTTTCTTCTTTCCCTCTCTTCCTATCCTCGTCGTCACAAGAAATGGTACCCCTCCTTCCCTTGTCCTTGGGTGGTCTTTTGCTGGGGGATGGGAGAGTCTCTCGCTTATGCATCTACGGGCTATTGTTTTTTTCTGGGCTCTAATGATGTTATCCCCATCGATGTGCTGTCCAGGCCTCTCGTCCCCTCGTTCAGGTTCACGGTGGTGAAGGCGCTGGCGCCACTGTGGTGCTCCCCGCGGTGTTCACCTCGCCCATCCGTCCCGACGTCGTCCAGGAGGTTCACTCGGCCCTCGCCAAGAACCGCCGTCAGGCCTACGCCGTCTCCCGCCGCGCCGGCATGCAGTCGTCGGCCGAGTCGTGGGGTACTGGTCGTGCCGTGGCCCGTATTCCTCGCGTGCCCGGAGGTGGTACCCACCGCGCCGGCCAGGGTGCCTTCGGTAACATGTGCCGCGGAGGTCGCATGTTCGCCCCCACCAAGACCTACAGGAGGTGGCACCGCAAGGTCAACGTCAACCAGAAGCGTTTCGCTCTCTGCTCGGCCCTCGCCGCTTCGGCCGTCCCCGCCCTCGTGATGGCCCGCGGTCACAAGATCAGCCAGGTCGCCGAGGTGCCCCTCGTCGTCGCCAGCGAGTCCGTCAAGGACGTCACCAAGACCAAGCACGCCGTCGCTCTCCTCAAGAAGCTCAACGCTTATGAGGACGTCGAGAAGGTCAAGGACTCCCGCAAGATCCGTCGCGGTAAGGGTAAGATGAGGAACAGGCGCCGCGTCCAGAGGCGTGGTCCCCTCGTGATCTACGATCAGAAGTCGCCCCTCGTCTTCGCCTTCAGGTACATTGATTCCCATTCCGCTTTAAAAATTAATCTTGCGTCTTTTCTTCGGACAATTTTCTCATGACAATGTTGTTGCAGGAACATCCCCGGTGTTGAGCTCTGCAGCGTTGAGCGCCTGAACCTCCTCCAGCTTGCCCCTGGTGGTCACCTTGGCCGCTTCGTCATCTGGACCAAGGACGCCTTCGAGAAGCTCGACGTCATCTACGGCACCTACTCCAAGAAGTCGACCGAGAAGACTCACTTCACTCTGCCCCGCCCGCTCTTGACCAACGCTGACCTTACCCGCATCATGACTTCCGACGAGGTCCAGAGCCATCTCCGCAAGGCCAACCGCAAGCCCACCCGCACCATCCGCAAGAAGAACCCCTTGAAGAACCGTGGTGTGATGATCAAGCTCAACCCCTATGAGAAGACCCGCATCAGGAACCAGATCCTCCAGGAGAAGGCCCGCGCCGAGAAGAAGGACGCCATCCTCGCCAAGAAGAGGGAGCACTTCAAGAAGTCCAAGCAGATCAAGAAGCAGCGCGCGGAGTACTACAAGGCCCTCCTCCACAACCCCCGCGTCTACGAGGGTATCTCCAAGCCGCCTGCCCCTGAGGCCGCCGAGGAGGCCGCCGACGAGTAAGCGTTGCGCTTCCCCCCTAAACACACGAGAGGACGAACGAGGAGGAACGCTACGCGGAACACCTCCCGCTCGATGTATTGAAGCGGTTCCCCAACAATACACTTCAACATCAACCCCAAACTCAACCCCCCTGCTCCGTGAAGTTCGTCCTCTATACTTCTCTCTGTTCTTGCTCACCTAAGTGCCCAGGGAAGTTCGTCTTGCGGGGCTGTGTTCTTGATTGCGACGCTTGCGCCTCCCCGATGCCAAGTGCCCAGGGCCGCGCCAATCTGTAGCCGGCCACTGAGCGCCCACGTGCGTCCCTGTCCTCTCCCTGATTGGCGTTTACTCTTTTGCTTGAAGTCCTGTTCCCACTTCTCACATCATCACAACAGACTTCTTCATTCAACACACGACCAGAAGACTATCCACAGGACACGCTCGCGCACAGGTCTACAGGATGCTGGAGGCACTCGCCACCATGCCACGGTGGGCCGTCTACCTGGCGGCCGCCGTCTTCGCCGCCGTTCTCGTCTTTGTCTTGCTTCTGGTCTTCATCGTGCTGCTGCTCACCGTCACCATTCCGGCCATCGATGACGACGGCTGCACCGACGGGTTCTGTCCTTCTCGCTCGGCGTTCTCCTCCTCGTCACGCGACCACCAGACTATCTTCGCCGCGTTGTCGGCCGAGGAGCACCGCGACTTGATGTCGTGGCTGCTCTCCTCGGCACCGGCCGCCACCGCGCTCAACCTGACTTCAATCGACGAGGCCTCCTTGCGCGACAACTACGTCTTCCTCGCCGACGCGCTCCCGCCAAACAAAGCCGAGGCCCTGGCCTACCTCGACGCCTCCGGGCCCAAGCCCAAGCGCTACGCCCACGTAGTCATCTACTTTGGCCACACGCAGCTGGTGCAAGAGTTCAAGGTTCGTGTCAGTCTTTCCTTCCGGACCCGTTGCCT